>JAQZBX010014121.1:0-38966 GCA_029593785.1 Cabassous unicinctus
AGTCCAGATATTACTATATGGAGGGCTGTAATGGAATTGACATCCTTAAACATTATGGGGATGATCAGATCTTGGTCCGGTAAAAGTCAAGTATCGGCAGTTAATTGACAAAGGCAAGGTGGGCATGGCAACCACAATGAAAGACAGATTCAAAACAGCACACAAAATAGTCTGAATCGCATGGAGTTATGGCGTTGGCTAAGAAATCATGGGGTACCTAGAAGTGAAATACATGGGCAGTCTACTAAATTTCTTCTGGATCTGTATAAGCAGAAGAGTTCTAGGTCAAGTGAACAAAATCCTAAACTCAAATTACAGACACAGAGAATCACGGCCCCTTAATCAATTCCCAGACTTGAGACAGTTTACAGACCCAGATCTCCTTGAATGAGGAGAAAGCCAGGTCCCCTTGGGGAAGGATCCTGTTAAACTGCCAAAAATTTATACTGTTAATCTTCCTCCTACCTTTCCCCAGGGAGACCCACAGTCTTTTACCAGAGTAACTGTGCATTGGGTAAAATGAAGTGATCAGACATTTTGGGGATTATTAGACACTCGCTCAGAAGTTACAATAATTCCAAGAGACCCAAAACATCACTGCAGTTCACCAGTCAGAGTAGGGGCTTCTGGAGGTCAGGTGATTGATGGAGTTTTAGTTCAGGTCCATTTCACAGTGGGTTCAGTGGGTCCCTGGACTCATTCTGTGGCTATTTCCCCAATTCCAGAATGCATAATTGGAATAGACATACTCAGTAACTGGCAGAATCCCCACATTGGATCTGGGACTTGTAGAGTGAGGGCTATTATGGTTGGAAAGGCCAAGTGGAAGCCTCTAGAACTGCCCTTGTATAACAAAATAGTAAATCAAAGGCAATACCGGATTCCTGGAGGGATTGCAGAGATTAGTGCCACCATCAAGGATTTGAAGGATGCAGGGATGGTGATTCCCACCACATCTCTATTCAACTCTCCTATTTGGCCTGTGCAGAAAACAGTTGAATCTTAGAGGATGACAGTAGATTATTGTAAACTTAACCACGTGGTGATTCCAATTGCAGCTGCTGTCCCAGATGTTGTATCATTGCTTGAACAAATCAACACTTCCCCTGGTACCTGGTATGCAGCTGTTGATCTGGCAAATGCTTTTTTCTCAATTGCCATTAGTAAGGAAACAGTTTGCTTTCAACTGGCAAGGCCAGCAGTATACCTTCAATGTCCTGCCTCAGGGTTATATCAACTCTCCAGCCCTATGTCATAATATTGTCTGCAGGGACCTTGATCATCTCTCCCTCCCATGAGACATCAGACTGGTCCATTATATTGATGATATCCTGTTGACAGGACCTACTGAGCAAGAAGTAGCAAAGATTCTAGATTTATTGGCAAGGCATTTGCGTGAGAGAGGATGGCAGATAAATCCAACAAAAATACAGGGTCCTTCCACATCAGTGAAATTTCTAGGTGTCCAGTGGTTGGGGCCTGTTAAGATATCCCTTCTAAAGTAAAGGATAAGCTGTTGCACCTGGCCCCTCCTATAACCAAAAAAGAGACACAACACTTAGTTGGCCTCTCTGCATTTTGGAGACAACACATTCCTCATTTGGGTGTACTACTCTGGCCCATTTACTGAGTGACCAGAAAAGCTGCTAGTTTTGATTGGGACTGGAACAAGAGGAGGCCCTGCGACTTGTGCAGACTGCTCTGCAAGCTGCACTACCACTTGGACCATATGATCCAGCAGATCCAATGGTGCTGGAAGTTTCAGTGGCAAATAGAGATGCTGTTGGAGCCTTTGGCAGGACCCTATAGGGGAATCAAAACACAGACACTTAGGATTTTGGAGCAAAGCCTTGCCATCCTCTGCAGATAACTACTCCTCTTTTGAGAAGCAGCTTTTGGCTTGCTACTGGACCTAAGTAGAGACTGCACGCTTTACCATGGGCCATCAAGTTACCATGAGACCTGAGTTGCCTATCATCAGCTGGGTATTGTATGACCCACCAAACCATAAATTTGGGTGTGCACATCAGCACTCCATAATATGGTGGTAGTGGTATATACGAGATAGGGCTCGATCAGGTCCTGAAGGCACAAGTAAGTTACATGAGGAAGTAGCCCAAATGCCCATGGTCACCACCCCTGCCATGTTACCTTCTCTTTCCCAGCCCACAGCTTTGGCCTCTTGGGAAATCCGTTACAATCAGTTGACTGAGGATGAGAAAACTCAGGCCGGGTTTACAGATGGTTCTGCACGATATGCAGGTACCAACCATAAGTGGACAGCTGCAGCACTGCAGCCCTTTTCTGGGACATCCTTGAAGGATAGTGGTGAGGGCAAATATTCCCAGTGGGCAGAACTTTGAGCAGTGCACCTAGTTGTTCATTTTGCTTGGAAGAAGAAATGGCCAGAGGTGCGTCTGTACACTGAATCATGGGCTGTTGCCAATGGTTTTGCTGGATGATCAGGAACTTGGAAGGAACATGATTGGAAAATCAGTGACAAGCAGTTCTCAGGAAGAGCTATATGGATAGATGTTTCTGAGTGGACAAAAAACATGAACATATTTGTGTCCCACATGAATGCTCACCAGAGGGTGACTTCAGCAGAGGGAGAGTTTAATAATCATGTGGATAAAATGACCCGCTCTCTGCCTAATGCTCAGCCTCTTTCCCCAGCCACTCCTGTCATTGCCCAATGGGCTCATGAACAAAGTGGCCATGGAGCTAGGGAGGGAAGTTATGCATGGACTCAGCAACATGGACTTCCCCTCACCAAGGCTGAGTTGACTACAGCCACTGCTGAATGCCCAATCTGCCAGCAGCAGAGACCCACACTCAGCCCCCAATATGGTATCATTCCTTGAGGTGCCAGCCTGCTTTCTGGTGGCAGGTTGACTGCATTGGGCCACCTCCACCATGGAAGGGGCAGTGATTTGTTTTAACTGGAATAGACACATACTCTGGCTATGGGTTTGCATTTCTGGCATGCAATGCTTCTTCCAAAACTACCATCCGTGGACTTACCGAATGTCTTATCTACCACCATGGCATTCCACACAGCATTGCTTCTCATCAAAGAACCCATTTCATAGCAAATGAAGTCTGGGAATGTGCACATGCCCATGGAATTCACTGGTCTTACCATGTTCCCCATCACCTTGAAGCAGCTGGATTAATAGAACAGTGGAATGGCCTTTTGAAGACTCAATTACGGTGCCAACCAGGTGGCAATACCTTGCAGGCCTGGGGCAATGTTCTCCAGGAGGCTGTGTATGCTCTGAATTAGTGTCCTCTCTATGGTGTTGTTTCTCCCATGACCAGGATTCATGGGTCCAGGAATTAAGGGGTATAAATGGAAGTGGCACCACTCACTATTACCCATAGTGACCCACTAGGAAAATTTTTGCTTCCTGTCCCTGCAACCTTAAGCTCTGCAGGTCTACAGGTTTTAGTCCCAAAACGAGGCATGCTACCACCAGGGAACACAGCAATGATTCCATTGAACTGGAAGTTAAGACTGCCACTTTGCCACTTTGGGTTCCTCTTACCTGTGAATCAACAGGCAAAGAAGGGAATTACTGTACTGGCTGGGGTGATTGATCCTATCAAGGGGAAATAGGACTACTTCTTCATAATGGGGGTAAAGAAGAGTTTGTCTGGAATGCAGGAGATCCTCTAGGGTGTCTCCTAGTACTGCCATGCCCTGTGATTAAAGTCAATGGAAAATTGTAACAAACCAATTGAAGCAGGACTAACAATGGACCAGAATCTTTGGGAATGAAAGTTTGGGTCACCCCACCAGGCAAAGAACCATGGCCAGCTGAAGTGCTTGCTGAAGGTAACGGGAACATGGAATGGGTAGGGGAAGAAGGTAGTGATAAATATTAATTTCGACCATGTGACCAGTTACAGAAATGAAGACTATAATAGTCATGAACCCCTCTTCCTTGTTTCATTAGAAGTATGATTGTATATGTACACAAAACAAATTTCTTTGTTTTCTTCCCCAACCTTTTCCCCTATCATATGAAAAGTTGTATTAATTTCACATCATAATACTTAAGGATGTCAAGTTTAAGAGTGAATATTACCCAAGGACATGCACCCTGTTCTGTGGGGAATTAATGCATTTCTGGTAGTACGCAAGGGAGTTGAACATTGTAAGGCAGAAATATATATATGCTTGTCTGTTATTGTTTTTACTTAGAGACTAAGTATGGTTTAGGGTAATGTGTATGGTTGCCGAGTTGACAAGGGGTGGACTGTGATGGTTAAGCTAAAGTGTCAACTTGGCCAGATAATTGTGTCCAGGTGTTAAATCAAGCAAGCACTGGGCTAACTGATGAGATGAGAGCATTTATGGACTTCGATCACCAGTGAGTTTACTGTATGGATGGCTGATTACATCTGCATCAATCAGGGAGATTGCATCAGCAATGGGTGACGCTTTTATCCAATCAGTTTAATACCTTAAAAGGGGAAGTGATTTCAACATTCAGAGAGAATTTCCCAGCTCATCTTTGGACAGCTAAATTCTCCCAGAATCTCATCAAGGACCTTTCATAGGCTTTCATCGGAGCTCCTGGCTTGCAGCCTGCCTGAGGAACCTGGACTTGTGCATCCACACAGTCACATGAGAGACTCTTATAAAATCTCATATTATGGACAGATATCTCCTGTTGATTCTGTTTCCCAAGAGAACCCTAACTAATACAGTCTGTATTGTATAATATATCGAACATATGTATTGTGCATTCTATATATGGAACTACAGTTTCTAGGAATATATATACTTTCTCAAAGTAAGCACTACTGGCTTTTTTTTTTTTTACCATATATTTATTTTGCAGGACAGCCGTATGCAATATAAGATGTTAAGTACTAGATGTCAGTAAAAGCACTTTCCCTCCCAGTTATGACAAGCAAAGATATCTCCAGACATTGCAAACTGAACACTGGGGGATAAAATCTCCCTGGTTGAAAACAGTGTATCCCTTGTTGTAACCACACAATCATTAATGAAAATAATGGTAAAGGGAAAATTAACTGAGGGTGTGGAAAAGAGGAAATATGTATCTAAAGGCACACTGCTAAGAAAAGAGCCCGAAAATTCAGATTATCCTCTCCTATGTAAGATGGTTAAAATTAGGCATATATCATTGGTCAAAATGTTGTAAAATGTTCATTATTTCTTTCATCCAACAAATACTGTTTTTAAACAAATAGTGACAGCATGATGATCTATTGCATGAAATTAAGAGTACAACAGTGAATTTTACAGTAAGATCAATCCTAGAAAAGCTATTTATTTATCATTTGGATGTGATAGTACCAAGAAAGATAAAAGAAGAACCAGATGCACAATATAAATTTAGGAAAAAAGGATGATATGGGATGGTACTGAGATATTTTGTTCTTCAGCATGTGGAGCTCAAGGGTGTTTGAAGAGTGGAGAAGACAGTGGGCAAATGGGATGAGTGAGCTTCTTGAAATCCCAATATCTCATTACCTTACATATGACAGTCTTCTTTCCCACGTTGGCTTCCTGAGTCATAGCTTCCTTGATTTCTTTCCTCACAAGTCCCAGAGCCATTTGGAGCTTTACCTGTTTGAGAAGGTATGCTGAAATCTTTATATTTGCCTTCATTCAGTTACCTAAGGTCTAGCGAGATATTTCAGGAAATACAAAATCAACTTAAACAGTACTTGAAAAGCATAGAAAATTGTTTGATCACTAGGTTAAACATAAATATATTTTAGGAGGATAATATCAGGATATAAACAAAAATTTAATTAAAAGTATGGTCATTGCAACATTATTTAAAATAGTAAAAGTGCAATTAATGAAAAAGATAAAGTGGTACTGAAGCATATTTAATTGCATGAAATGCTCACAATTGTGTGGTATTAAAATAAGTATATTTATATGTAATTTGACATCAATTTGAGGGAAAAATGTACTTGTATATAAAATTTAGGTAGAGATTTTTAAAAATGTACAATAGAAGAAATGACTTACTGTTAGGTTGAAAAGTGATGATATTTTATTTCTTTATATTTCAACTTATCAAAAATATTTACTCATAAGAAGAAAATGATTATTAGTATTATTATTGTAAAATTATTATTACCATTATTATTTTGGGCTAGAGTAAACTTCATAAGTTAGCATAAATGAAAAATAAACACAATAAGTGGTAAAAATTTTCAAAGGGTAACAAAATAATACAATAAGAACTAAATTTCCTTTCAACTTTAGAACCCTTGCTAGGGTTAAACACATTTATTTTACTTACAGGAGACACCCACAGAGATAAACATAACACCCATTTTTATTAAAAAGCAACATTATTTCTAAAATCATTCAAAATTCTTTTGTGCAAATCGCTCTTAAAAGGAGAATGGAATTAATATTGTACATAGTGCTGCACATAAAATAATAGAATTCATTGAAATATTTGGCAAGATTGAGAATGTGATATTTGTTTTGGGGTTTGGAAGGAATAAAGCACTTGTAGATGGAGCAAAGCACATTCAAGCAGAAAAAAAAAGCAAGCTAAAGCAAGGAGATGAAAAAAGTTGAGACATATTTGAGTTCAACGGTGTTTAGGCTAATTTTGTTGGACCTCGTGGTTGGTTAAGACAAGAGCTGAGAAGCTTAACTCGGGGCCCTAGAAAGTCTTGATGGACAGAACAGAGTGTAGACAATATTCTTGCTTCAAGGAACACATGCAAGTGGAGGGTTTGAAGGTGTTCTGACCCAGGTGCTTCTGTTTTTTTTAAGCAGTAATTGACCAGTGCTCAAAGCTG
Source organism: Cabassous unicinctus (assembly GCA_029593785.1). NCBI lineage: Eukaryota > Metazoa > Chordata > Mammalia > Cingulata > Chlamyphoridae > Cabassous > Cabassous unicinctus. The sequence goes on from JAQZBX010014121.1 coordinate 6,811, forward strand.
AAGGGTCTTTTGGAGACAATATTGATTAACATTAACGTAGCTATAAGCACTATGCAGAGAGCAAGGCCATATAGGAATGAGAGTTATTGTGGAGAGTTAACAATAAAGATGCTCTGTAAATGAGAACCATTCAGAGAAAGCAGCCCTACAAGAAGAGTTCAAGCTGTGGAACCCAGGCCACAAGTATCAAGGACAGTAAGGACAGCATGGCATTAAATGACGGGGTGAGGCTTCCTGGCAGAGTGCGTATCAAAGAATGGGTGGATTTGGGGGCCTGAGCAGGGATCCCAAAGGGGGATCACCAGGACCAGAAGAAAGAGGTTCCCAACCTGAGGGTGAATTTTCAGGAGATTGGGAGGTAGGCAGTGAGCAGGAGGTGGGAGTCACTCAGAAATACTGGGGGCTCTCATTTGCCTCTTTCTCTGGGCAAGTTACTTAGCATCTCTGGCTCTGCCTGTTCCTCTGTCAAAGCAGCATATCCAGATCCCAAATGAGGCCTCTCCATGTGTCCAGAACTCAGGACACTGGCTCTCTCACCTGGTAGACTCTGGCGGCCTCCTGCAGAGACTTTGAGAGGTGGCTCCTGTGCTCAGGGGTGGTGTTGCTGATCCAGCAGAGCAACTCCTGGTCCTCCTTGAAGAAGTGGCTCAGCTTCTCGCCGTGCAGTGCACAGAGGCGCGTCCCCGCACACCCCCAACCCAGCCCGAGCTGCCGCATGCTGTCCACCAGGCTGGCCAGCTGCCTGTTGGGCCGGAAACTCTCCCTACAGAAGCGGCCACGGCACTGCAGTCAGGCGTAGACACCACCCTGGGTGCTGTCGGACTTCTTGCAGAAGTCTGAGATGCACCTGAGACAGAAACTGTGGCCTCACTCAACGCTGACCTGGTCCTGCAGGAAATCCGGGCACACTGGGCACCTCGACTCTTCCAGCAGCCTCTTCCCGGGGGGCCCCCGAGGCCATGGCCTGGCCTACCTTCCCTGGCCCCGCTGAGAGCAGCGCTGCCTTTCTCCGCCTGCCCGCGCTATCTCCTCTCGTGGTCTGGCACAGAAAGGGCGGGACCCCACAGCTTCAGGAAAAGCAGGCATATGGGTTTTATACACTGGCTCAGGTTCAAAAGTCCAAATAAGCCCCTCCCAGTGACAAGCTGTGTTTCAGACATCCTCAACCACAATATGAAATGAACATTCTAATAACTTTCATCCGAGAATAAAGTGGACATTTCTAATTGGAATCCCTCATATTGAACCTTAATGGAGCCTATAATCTCATATTTCCCATTACCAATAGCTTTGGAGAATTGCTTATCTCTCTTTTTAAAAAATTTTTCATTATTGAACCATACCTGGGTCTTCCCTTCCTTATATAAAAGACCAATTTTCATAATCTTTTTTTCAAAACATCAATTTTTCATCTTTGTTTAATTACTTCATGGGAAAGAAATGAGACAATACATGTAGGGGAAATGGCAGAGTGTATACAATAATGATGGGTCTTTGCCCCTGGGAATAATTCAGTACATTTAAATAAATATTTTGTCCAGTTTAGCAAATATCCGAAAACAAATACACTCGTGTTATGATGGTTCTAAAGTACATTTTAGATGTGACAAAGCTATAGGACAAGACATTCCGTAGAAGGAATACTTCAAACAGAAGTCTACCCTTGTTGCACCTGTAGAATGGGGGAGGCTGAGACAGACATAGAAGGAGGAATATGATTTGACAGAAAGGAAGACATTGCCACAGGGCAGGCTGAATCAGGATTAAAATGGTGAGGTCATCCAGAAAGTAGACAAGTTCGAGGGAGTGTCATCTGAGTAAAATGTAATATCAATATTAATCAGTTGAAATTGATGGTGAAACATGCCTTCAGTAATTCATTTAACCCTTAAATTCTTCACTCAGCAGAGATTTGGTAGTACCCACAGAGTCTCAGACTCTGTACTGCGTAGTGAGGGCACAGTAGAGAGCAAACGAGATATAGCCGTGTCTCTCCAGGAGCCTTAAGATCTATTAGGAGAGATCAACATGTCATCAGGAAAATATATAATTAAAAACTAATAACTGTGTCATCAGGCAAATATATAATTAAAAACTAATTACTGGGAAAAATGAAATGCACCGATACTGTAAGACTATAAAAGAGGAACTTAAACTAGTCTTCAGGGTAAGGGATAGGCTCTTGGTAGTCTTTGAGCTGACATCTGAAGGTTGAGTATATATGGCGAGTAGGAAGGGAGTCTTTGGCAAGGCCGTGCAGCCAGTGGGCACAGAATGCATAGTGGACTGAGCCAAGAGGGAGCAGGATGCACCCAGATACTCAGAGAATGCTGAGTAGGATGACATTAAGGGACAGATGACTACAAACAGATAAAGTCACTGAGAGAGGCAGGGCCCACGACTCAGGAACTGAGGCTCATGTGAAGTTTATAGGTCCTTATTCTAAGGAGGAGGACTTGGCCTGGAGCTTTGGCAGTGGGCAGGGTCTAAAGGTTTGATGAATTATTGAAATGGACTGAGTCTTTGAGAATAAACATAGCCGGGTATGAGCAAAGCATCAAAACCATAGGGATCACAAAAGGCAATGGGCTTGACAATAGGAAAGCAGAACCTGGCCCCAGAATGAAGGCTATACTACTTTACTCACCTTTAACTCATTTACAGGTTGCATATTTCCAACTGTGGGATCCATATTCTACTATTTTACATATGACCTTGCTTTATCTCTCCAAGACTCTGGCAAAGGCTAGAACTTTTTGTTTTCTACTTTATAAATGTTTAACTTGAGGCACATTAGAGCAATAAATTTGTTCAAGTTTATGGGCAACTTGCTGACAAAGATAACTTGAATCCAGATTTCCTATTGCCTGGTAGGCTAAGGGAAAGGTCATACTCGCTTATGCTGAAGGGGTTATTGGAGTGACAGAGCTATCATCAGATGGCACTGCTTTCCTCCTTATTTCTGGGAGTTGCTGAACGTATGCTTCTTTTTTGTCTCTGGCACTGGTAGGCTAGGCTTGAGGTTTATACCATTTTTCTTAGAAAAACAAATTACCCTTATGGCACATTCATGCAGATAAGAAGTGGACTTGATTAAAACTAGACTTCATTGTACTTACAAATGGATAAGCAAATTAATCTCCAGGTACTTTCTGGTTGCATAAGCATGGGCTAACTTAACTTTGTATTTTCTTATGGACTTTCTTCTTCAAAGGTGAATTAGACAGCTATTTGTTTGTCTTGTTATAATGGCATTTTGATGTACCCTCCATGTTGCTCTTTACCTTAAGATCATCCTTTATCTCATTTATAGGTTACATACTTCCAAATCTTTTAGCTAACCAATGCCCCCCCTTGTCTAATATTCTTTCCCTTCTATCTCTTGTCTTCTTTGACACAGTATCAATTCATTTAAATCCATAATCCTCCATCATCTTACCTTTCCTCCCTGCTCTCATTCTCTAACTTCTTAGACATTGCAACTTCGAGTACGTGAAACCAATTCTTTAGGACATAAATGTCCCTGCCCTGAACCTTTCTCACAGAGGCCTGCAGCTCTCCTTGGCCACACCTACTCCCTAAGTCTCAGGGACTCACAAACTTCTTGGCCCTACAGTTCAGCCTACTCTGCAAAAAACAGAAGAAAAAAAAAACAGAAAAAAAATGTCAGAGCAAACCTCAAGTTGAACAGCCACTGGCTCAGCATTTTCCTCGCTGCTTGTGGTTTTAGGATCCTCTGTTTTCATTTAAGCAAACTTCATTTTTTTCCCTTTTTCCTTTTTGTTTTGTTTTGTTTCCTGTGGGAACAGTCTTATCTTTCTACAGAAAGCTGGGTAAAGGGCTTCTGCATCTTATCATACATGTGTATTTATAATGCAGTGTGCTTAAGTGGAAAGAATTCAGAGAGAAATGTTAAAGCAGAGATAGTTTCTAGTAACTGTGAAGGAGAACCAAGGGGCTAAAAGATTATGGTCAGAAGAAATGCTCATGCTTGGCCTGCCTCCCTCCCAAGCACAAGAACTCCAGTCAGCATCTGTGTATGTTAACAAAGTTATATTAATATAATCATATTATATGTAAAAAGTGATTTAGAGGAGGCAAGATGGCATCAATTTTGGTGGGCACTCACTATCTCACTCTTGGAGGACGGCTGATTGGTGTCAGGATCCTGCTTGAGTGGTCTGTTCTGGGGGCCCACGGAGCGAGAACATTGGGGACATCAATCTGAAGGGAGCTGGACTGCGAGGTGGATTGCTCAGGAAAGAATCATGGGTTTTTCCCTGGCTGTGGTAGTGGACATGGATGGCTGAGCCCCACCCTCAGGGAAAAAGGCTGGGATGAGCCCCAACTCCTGCCAGCAACCTGTTGAAAGGGAGCATTCTCCAAGAGTGGGAGGGTTCTGACAGAAGGTGGAGAGGGGTTTCCTTTCTGTGGGGTTTGGTTGCCTAGACCCCTTCACAGCTTTGGGAAGTAAATCAGCTGGCTTGAAGTGGCACCAGGCTGAGGGAAGAGGCGAATCTGCTGAGGAAACCTGATTTACCTAACAGCCTTGTGATACTCAGGCTTGGCTTGGGAGGGGATGGAGTCGGCCAATTTTATCATTCTGTGCTGAAAATCATCAGAGCTTCAGCTCCCCTGAGGAAGCCAGGCAGTGGGAAGTGATTGATAAATTTCCACGAGCCTATATAGGGCCCCCTCAGTGGAGGGGTGGTCTAGAAGTGGCCTTCTTTTGGGTCCCTTATTTCTGCAAAAAAAAAAATTTTTTTTTGACAGTCACTTTTAAAAAATAAAAATAATTTTTTTTTACCTTAGGTTAATCACTAAAATCTGCCTCAAAACCTTCAGCTAGAATCCTGCAGGGTAATTGATTGATGAACATAAGCAGGCTGAGAGGCTCTACAAGGGCCCAAGAAGAAACACTGTTCTTTCTTAGCTTTGTTTGACTGCTTGGTTGTGTGGTTGTTTGGTTTTTTGTTTGTTTGTTTGTTGTCTCATGCTTTTCTTTCCACTTTCCTCCCCCCCCATTTTTTTTCTCTCTTTTAAAAATTTTTTTAAATTAGTTGCTGCTATCTTGACTTTTCTTTGCTGTGCTTCTTCTTCCATAATTTCCCATTCTCTGTCTATATTGATTTTATCTCCCAATGCTATCTCTTTTCTTTCCTTCATCATTCTACCTTCTGCTTTCTGTTCTGGTTCTTACATACCCCCTTTTTTCATTAGTCCGCAACTTCAAGGGTGTCAATTTCTATCTTATTTGTTCTGTTTTCTTCTTATTTTATTATTATTAACTTTTTCCTTTCAGCCCTTTCATTACTCTTTCTCTACTCTCTTTATCTTTCTTGCCTTCTAAATCATTATATATATTTTCCTCTATTTGGTTTCCCAGTCCATTGTAGGTACTCCACTTTTTCCCCCTATTACTCCGCACTGCCTACATGATTTAAATATTCGTTTTACTAAGTCTTATATGGCCCCTCTTCTAACTTTTATCAATATTACTATTATCCTTCTTCCTTTCTCTTGGATTTCAATTTTTCCGACCCTAATATTTTGCCTTCAAGGGAACATAGAAAGAAGCAAGGAAATAGAATAAGATGAATAAAGTGTTAAAGAGAAAACTTAATACACACACAGTACCACCAGCTAAATAAAACTCTAGAGCAGAGAAAGAAGCTAAACAACTGAATAAATCCATCAAGAAAAAATGATGATTAAAGGACAAGAAAAAATTACAAACCATACTGAGAAACGAGAAGACATGGACCAGTCCAATGAACAAACTAAAAACTAGGAAGAGATGCAGAACATCAAACAACTAATCAAAGTTGTCCAAACAAATATCATGGACCAACTTAATGAAGTGAAGGAAGAGATTATGGATATTAAGAACACACTAGGAGAACATACTGAAGAAATTGTAAACAAACATAAAAAGGTAACGGATATGATGTTGATCAATGGCACAATCCAAGAAAAAAAAAAGATGCTGGATTCACATAACAGCAGATTTGAATAGGCAGAAGAAAGAATTAGTGATGTGGAAGACAGTACATCTGAAATCAAAGAGATAGTAGAACAGATAGATAAAAAGATAGAAAAAATCGAGCAAGGACTTAAGGATTTAACCGACAACACAAAATGCACAAACATATGCATTATAGGCATCCCAGAAGTAGAAAATAAGGGAAAAGGAACAGAAGGAGTGTTGAAGGAAATAATGGCTGAAAACTTCCCAACCATATTGAAAGAGATGGATGTACATGTCCAGGAAGCACAGCACACCCCAAACAGTATAAATCCCAACAGACCAACTCCAAGACATATATTTGTCAAAATGTCCAATGCTCAAGACAGAGAGGAAATACTCAAGACAACAAAAGAAAAGAGAACCATCACATATAAGGGAAGCACAATAAGATTAAGTACTGATTTCTCATCTGAAAGCATGGAGGTGAGGAGACAGTGGAATGACATAGTCAAAGTACTAAAAGAAAAAAACTTCCAGCCATGAATTCTCTATCCAGCAAAATTGGCATTCAAAAATGATGGAGATAAACAGAATATTCACAGATAAACAGAAATTAAAAGAGTATGCAAATAAGAAATCTGCACTTCAAGAAATATTAAAGGAAGTTCTAAAAGTTGAAAGGAAAAAACAGGGGAGAGAGAATTGGAGGAGAGTGTAAGAACAACTAAAAAGACAAAAGGAGAAATAAAAACAACATATGACATACATAAACCCAAAACAAAATATGGCTGTTATAAGAAATTTGTTGAGAGTAATAACACTGAAAATTAATGGATTAAACTCACCAGTTAAGAGACACAGATTGGCAGAATGAATAAGGAAATATGATCCATCTATATGCGGTCTACAAGAAACCCACCTTCGACACAGGGATTCAAGGAGACTGAAAGGGAATGGCTAGAAAATAATTTTACAAGCAAACAATAGCCAAAAATGGGCAGAAGTAGCAATAGGACTGTAAAAGACCTTGAAAAAAAGAGGGAAAAGGTAAAGACAAAAGAGTTCATGTGGCTAAGAGACTTCAAAGTGAGTCGGGAGGTCATCCCAGAGGTAACGCTTACGCACACCTCAGTAGGATCTCATAGAATACCAAAATGGATATTAACCCACATAGAGGGGCTCCTGAGGGCTCTGGAAACACCCAGGTCCTATGTAAGGGAAGATATCCCCAGAGATTGATGCCTTATCAGTGGGCTATACTTTGGAATCTGTGCTCCTGAGAGTGACAGAGTTGGACCCAAATAAGTCCTCCCTGCACATGGTCCATCAGTCCTTTCTATTTAAATCTATATGTGGTGCTGGAGTTTGTACATGTATTTCCAGTGACTGGAGCCTCTGGCCTGCCCATGTACCAGCTGTGCTTGGAATCTCAGTGGAGCTGCAACTCCTACTCTACAGCTCAATGGACTCACCCAAGTCACTTGGTGAGGAAACGATGATGGACAACAGCCATCCCAGGGAATGGAGAGAGCCTGCAGCTCCAGGTAGGATTATCCCATCCATCTTATCCATGGGATATAAGCCCCCTCTCACTTGGAGTTGGAGTGGACATCACCATCCCAGACTCCTCTGGATTGTGGGAAGAGATATGGACTATTGTGGACTTACTGGTATTTTGTTGTAGACATATTATGATTCAAGCAATGGAAGAAATTACAACATTGATGTGGAGCCAGTGGCCACTGGACACTTTGGGGGCAGGGAGATTGAAAAGCAGTTGTAATACAGGGGCTTTTTTGGGACTTGGGAATTATCCTGAGTGACATTACAATGACAGATATAGGCCATTTTGCATCAGCATATAACGTGCAGAACTGTGTGGGAGATAGCGTGGTCTATCATCCATGTTTAGTAACAAAGCTCCAGGATGTTTAAATCCATTGCAGCTGATGTGCCACACAAATGAAAGATGTTCATGTGGGAGGTTGTGTGAGGTGTGGATGGTGGGGAACATGGGAAACCCTATAATTTTTGAGTAAAATTTATTTAATCTAAGCATCTTTTAAAATAAATAAATAAATAAATAAATAAATAAAAGAGTGATTTTATATCAAGAAGTGGTTTTTTTTTGCATAATATGACCTATTCAAGGACAAGAATGTATTCTATTAATATTTTTATTCCACAGTCCCTTCACTTTTGGCCTGCAGAGAGTAAGAGCCATCATAGCTTCTGGAATAAAATAATAAATGCAATGTCGCTTTTGAGACTTAAAATCACTTTCTGAAATGGGTGTCTCATTTTAGATGTGAGAAGTTTGAGACAAGAGCAAATGCAGATAGTGAAAATGAACCCATTATTCCTGTTCCAAGCTAGTGTTCAATGACACTTGTGTGCTACACAGGCTGGCTACATACATCTACTTCATCATTCAATACACAGGATAGAAGCCACGCACCATTTGAAGTGTTAAAGATACAGAACTTTTTATGGGGAAGAGCCTAGCTCTCACAGTCCAGCTACAGGGAATAAATGGCAGATGGACAAAATACTAAAATGTAGTGGACAAACATTACCAGATAAACCCACAAGTATAAAGGCAACAGCCAAATGGAGACAGTGTGTCTGAATATGGGGAAAGAAGGACTTGAGAAAGTTCACAAAGAAATGCCGTTTGAATTCAATGTTCATGGGTACTGTGGAATTGCTAGCCCTGTCTCTGTAGTTCTAGTGGAACCCCATCAGAGCAACAGCCTGTATAGGAAAAGACTATAGAAGTTGGTGTATTTTGGCATGGCTGCCGCTTGGAGAATGGGAAGTGCCAGATAATGATCCTTTTTTCATGCTCTACACAGGGTTTAGATTTTTTTATACTCAATCATTATCAATGATGATTTTCAACATTTATTATAATTGCATATAATATACTGAAGGAGTTCAATTAAAGGCCATGGCTACTGACAGAAAGCAGGCCACCTTGATACGTATGGGACAGGCATGTCTAGTCTCAAGAGACTAAGATAAGATCTGGTAGGAGCCTGGTGGAGAAGAATTCTGTGCTTCAAGGAATGTATCTAGTATACATCAGATAATGATTAACAAGGTCTGTTACATTCAGAAATGTAAGGAAAACTGAACCATTAACCCTAAAGACTTGCTGACTTTAGTAATGTGTAGCCCGTCACATATCTATTGCCTTTGCACATGTGCACATGTATTTTCTTTGTTCTAAAGCTAAATAAAAGCCACAATGTTTTATGTAGCAGCACTCTCCTCCCCTTGTGTGGAGGGTCCCCTGACCCCAGCTATCTCTTATTTCTTTCTCATCTTTTCTCACCTGTGGCACCGTTTTCATGAACCTAGTTCCAGAACATCAACATTTGGCGCCCTAACAGGGACACGAAAACACAACTTTTTTTTCGGTCAGTGAGCAGCGGACCAAGGAGCTCCTGATGAGCGGTTTTCAAAAAATGAAAGTTACATCCTTGGCATCATCAGGGAAATGGGGAATCATCAGTCAAACTTTGAAGAGTACTCTAGAGTGTTAAAAACTTTATTAAAAAGCACCGGTGTAACTATTAAATCCTCGGCTTTTGAGGAACTTTTTTCTCTTGTACAGAAACATTGTTATTGGTTTCAGCCACAAGGGTGAAATATTTTAAAGCTGAAACAATGGAAATTAGTGATAAAAGCCTTACAGCGAGCATATCCGAAGGGAGAGTCCATTCCTTTTCCTGTTTGGTCTCTTTGCAATCTTATTATTCTGGCCCTTGAGCCTCTTCAAACAGAATCTAGTTAGCCCTTCGAAAATGTGCAGGCAGAGAATTCTGTCCCTGATCAGCTTGAGGCCGATTTACATTTTTATGACAATGAATGTTCTGAAAGTGACCATCCAGAGCCTCATACAGAGGCTTCTGTTGCCATGGCTACCATAAGCGGTCACTATGGCACTTTTCAAGCTATTAATAACCCTTTAGCTCCAGCTGTGATGTTAACCCTTCAGTTTCAGCTGAAGACGTTGATGTGCCTAAAGAGACTTCCCTTAACCCAGAATTTGCCCCAGCATTTAACCCTTAGTCAATTTCCTTAAACTCCTTTTTTGAGCCATCTTTAAATCCTCCTAAAGCATCTGTGAAAATTCCTTTACCACAGACAGCACTCATGAAAAGCATAGCCCAAGCAAGTAAAGCAGGTGATCCTTAAGCTTTGCAGCTTCTTTCGGGTCACAGGAACTTTTTTAACTGTGGAAAGGCTGGTCATTATAAAAAAGATTGTAAAAAGCAGCCCTCTCCAACAGAACCACCTGTTTGAAATTCACAACAGATTAATGTTAATTTTGTCCCCACAAATTCTCGGCAAACTTATGCAGCCACCTAGAGAAGTGTCAGCCTGGACTTTGCCACTACCAAAATATTAATACTTGAGAAACAAAATAAAGTCTGTCTCAACAATTCAGGAGCAAAAGGGACTATTCCAAATAATTTAATAAGATTAATATTAGAAAGAGCTAGCATTAGTTGCAGGGGCATCACTATTCTGCCAAAGAGTTAACTAAAATAAGGAAAATATTCCAGCAGCAACTTTGTAAACCTCCTACTGCCTACATAATGATAAGGCTGTGGGATGATAGAGGCTAATAAAATTAAACCACTGGAAAAGTAGGAAAAATTAGCAATACAGTTTCCAGAAAAATTCTCAAAAGCAGTAAAATCAAAGATATATGCTTCTATTGATGTGATGTAACTTGTTTTGTTTTTGTCTGTTTGTTTAGTGTCAGTGTATATTTTGATACTTCCAGATGGTGATATTAAATTGATAAATGAAAATTATTATAAGAACTCTATTCAAATGGCCAAAATTAAATAAGTGCTTATATTAATAACTAAATATTGGTATTAATTTAAAATAATAAAAATAGTTATAATCAAATTAAAGCATTATTCTAACAAGTTTGTTTAATGTTGATGGTAATTGTATGTTGTCAGAAGTTTGCTTGGAAACAGTTTCCAAAATCATTGTGGTAACTTAAGTATGGAAGGTATATAGAATGTGCATTTGTTATTAAGGAAAAGGAAGTAATTTTATCCTAAGATAAAAGAAATAGTTATTAAAACAAATTTAACGTTTTATTCTTTCTCAAAGTTTCTCAAGTCATTAATCTGTTTTAGTAAAAGTTTACACACAGTTTTTCTCCTGAATTATCAGTATGCAAAAAAGAAAGTCTCTTTTATCAAAGTAGCTTCTTATACTTTAACCTTATCATTTCCTTGAAGAAACAAGTTTTATCACTTTTAAAAGAATGTAGTGTTTAAACCTGCTTTCTCAAAAAGTAGCTTTTTATTTCAAACTGTTACAAATGATTTGTTCTGTTACCTAGAAAAAGATAAAATAATAAAAATAATTAAGCTCATGTGATATATTATAAATTGAATGAAGTATTTAAAACTGTTGTACAATTAAATTTTCTAACATTATGACAATTAAAGTTGTATGAATAAAAAGTTCATATGAATATTTTAAAAGTGTATAAAATTCCTGAAATCTTAATAATGTTTCAATATGATATTACATAAAAGTGTAATATTACTAATCATAATTTTAATTATTTTAAAATATGATAATAATATGTGTCATAAAAACTACCTCTCTGCCTAAAAATCAAAAGGCAGATGCTTTAACTTAAGTTTATCTGATTAACCCAACCTCTGCTTAAAAAAAAAACAAGTCTATAACTACGAAAAGAAAGCAGCCATTAGGGGCTGCCAGGGGTAGTGCATAACAGTACATTATAGCAAATTAAAATAACACCACTGCAATATGCAGCAGTCCCAAATATTACCAGTTTGTTACAAAAAAATTAATCTTAAACAATTCAAGCCAGCCCACATTCCCCTTTCTATAACATAGCCAACAAAAAATCAAGTTTATATTCAACACTGTAAGCTACAGCCCCAATTCTAATTATAATGTTAACAACAAAACCAAGGCAGGTATTAAATTTACAAGTTAATGTATTTCCAAATTGGAAATAATAATTTGTTTTTATCTATGCCTCAAACTATACAAAATTAAGAAATAAAGGTCATTCTAATCATTCTATTAAGAATCTTAAATGCATAAAAAAATAAAAGTTTATTCATTGGATATCTGCTGGTTATAAGTCTTATTATTTTTTGTTGTTACATAATCTATGTAGTTATGAATTATGTATAACATACTTAAATACTAATCAAAACTTTAATGCACTAAATTGCATACTTAAGTAATTTAATAACTTGTATGTTACACATAAATGTATTTTATTATATGTAAATATAAATCTTAACATTTTTCATATTTCAGGAAAAATAATGGAAACTAAATTAGCAAGCACAGCAAAGATGTTTTGTAACAAATTAAAAAAGATAAAGTACATTTCCAAAGGTGCTGTATTCCTCCCTGGAGGAGCTGGCCACTCTCCCGGGGACCGATACATAAACCTCAAAATATACTGCCCAAGGAGTGTTGTGTTACTTCCTGGGGAGACTGGCCCCTTCCTCAGGAATTAGCAAAATACTCACAAGTTGACATCTATACTATCAAATTCATTAATCCTAAACACAGTCAACCAAAATTCTAGTATCTGTTGCTAATTCAACACTTCCCAGCTAAAAGCTGAATATTGGTAAGTATACATATATATATATAACTGCTCTGTTTATCTGTCATTCCGTAACTTTGTTCAATATTAATTTAATCTTTTAATTGATTATGTTATTCATGTTTCTCACTCTAATAGTTAGTATAAGCTTTTTAAACTAAATATACATATTAACATTTAACTTGTATCTATTCAGGAATCTAGCCAACAATAAGCCAAGTATATCAGTGTATCCCCTGGTTTGGTAAGCATGTGAATGTATGCATACATATTATAAAAGATTGGAATATAACAGTTAAACCCCTGTTTATAAACAATCCTTCACTTATTTTATATTCTTTCAATTATTAACAAAAATACATTAACTAAGTATCAATAAAAGTTCCTGCCACAAGAAATGTTCAATACACCCACCATGTGTCAATATTATGTCTTTAAGGCTTTACACCTTACTCGTTCTGACTTCCCACAAGCACGTGTTTACCCTCATTGCAGCCCCCTCAAAAACACTTTTAACACAACTCTATAAACATCTTCAACATTCTCTTAGGCAAGCAAATAATTCCAAGGGTCAAGCTATGGTTGAAAAAAGCAATCACTTACTAAAATTAATGTTGCAAAAACAAAAAGGGGGAGATGGAGGAGAATCTGCTAAAGACAAACTATCTAAAGCATTGCTTACCTTAAATTTTCTTAATAGAAAACAAATTTCTAATACCACAGCAGCAGAAAGACAATGGGAAGCTGATAAAAAGAATGAAAATGAAAAATGTGGACAACCGATATTTTGGAAAAATGAAACAACCAACAAATGGGAAAAAGGAGAGGTGAAAATTTAGGGCTGAGGTTTTTCTCTTATCATTACAGAAACAAGAGAACAGCAGTGGATCCCCTCCAGAAGAATCAAGCCTAGAGTTGAAGATGCTGCCAAAACTTAAACTATGGACATCGTAGTTTCACATTGGATTAATTATAGGTAAAGTATTAGGTCAAGGTAAGATACCATATCATAATTACACTTTTTTGGCATACATAACCAACCCACTTCTTTTAGAGCTGTTAACTTAGGCCGATGAGTCTTACACAATTTATCTTAATCAATCTCACCATTTTCCTGACCTATAGACTTATGGCTACCCTTAAAGCCAAAAGAAGAAGGAAAATTTATAGAAACTTTAACCTTACCTTTAATGGACTGCCCTGTTTGTATTGGACATGGTTCTGCATGCATGCAAACTCAAAATCACAGTGTAGTTTTAACAGAAAAATCAAACTCGAATTTATATTCTCATTTTCCCTTCTTTACCATATAAATCAGAAAACATGGTGAATCTTACATGTCCCTCTCAAAACAGATTACTAAATAATAAATGGCATGTATGTCATGGTTTTAGAGGTTGTGCTGTTTAATGATTCCTATAGAATTGGAAAGGATTGGGCGCTTATAGGAATGCCAAAACCTGTTAAAAACACAACCATATCCTTGTTCATTAACAATTCAAGCATAACCATTAATGACAGTAATCCTTATTTCTGGAATTTTGGTAATATGGCATTTACTAACAGCTCAATAAATTGGAAAAATCAAGGAAAATTTATCCCACAACCATGGGACATTAAACTTAACAAAACTCAAAATTATTTGTGGAAATTATTTTTGGGAATTGGCCCAATTTTCAAATGGCAAGGCCATAAAACTAATATTGCCAGTTTAAAAAGAAAATCAATTCAATTTCTTACAGTATGTGTACAAGATCCTATAGTTTTTATCATTGGAAAAGTAACTTTTGCTGAAAGGAACATTAGCTGCTCCAATTGCTCTTTATTTACATGTCTTAAGAATTCATATTTGCAGGAAAATCAAACTCTTTTATAGCAAGAAGAAAAAAAGGCCTATGGTTACCGGTTCGGATGACCGGACATTGGCAGCAGTCTCCAGAATCCCAGTTGCTGTGTCACTTCCTCTACTATTATTTAAAAAGACCTAAAAGACTGACTGGACTTTTAATAGCAGGCAATTTTGGGACTGATTGCTATCATAACTGCTGTAGCAATCGCTGGCACAGCCCTACATTAAGGGTTCCAGTCTCAACAATATGTTAAGGACTGGCATAAAAATGCAAGTGAGATGTGGCATAGCCAGTCTCACATTGATATGGAACTGAATAATCATATGAATGATCTTGAAACAACTATTATACATTTGGTTAATCAAATCTATAATTTAAACTTGTTAAGAGCTCTTAAATGTGATTGGAATGAAAGTTATTTTTGTATTACTCCTTTGCCTTATAATAATAGTGAGCATGATTGGGAAGAAGTGAAAAATCATTCGATTGGATATAAGCATAATATTTCTTTAGATATTTTAGAATTGCAAAAGAAAGCATTGAGCATGTTTCAAAATGAATTGAAAGAAACCCCTGGTGCAGAATTTTGGAATGAATTGTCTGAAATTTTAAATACTGTCAATCCGTTTCACTGGAAACAAAAAATAGTTCAAATATCATTTTGGATTAGATTAGGAATTATTGCTATATACATTTTAATTGTTTGTGTTTTCAAGGGTAGAGTAATAACATATATTCATAGAAAAAATGAAAAATTAGATTAGATAAATGCATTTATGTTAAGAAACCTAGACATGAAAAACTAATTTTACATTATTTGTGGTAGAAAGTAGTATACTAATAACTCCTTGATTTTACTACTAATTATCTACATAAAAGCATACACATAAGGAACCTGAAGAAGTATAAAATATAAATGAAATTGCTTTCTGTGTAAGAGCTCAAAAGCTTGACTGGTAGCCAATGACAGGTAAGATTCTCAGAGGAGGACAACCTAAGACAGGCACAGTCACAAGAGCCTATGGAAGAAGACAAGTGTGACAAGAGGCCACCTTGTATCATCTTATATAATGGTTCCTATGATCTTCACTTAAAAAATTAATTAATAAAAAAGGGGGAAATGAAGGAGTTCAATTAAAGGCCATGACTCATGACAGAAAGCAGGCCGCCTTGGTATGTATGGGACAGGCATCTCTAGTCTCAAGACACTAAAATGAGATCTGGTAGGAGCCTGGTGGAGAAGCATTCTGTGCTCCTAGGAGTGTATTTAGTATATGTCAGATAATGATTAACAAGGTCTGTTATGTGCAGGAATGTAAGGAGAACTGAACCATTAACCCTAAAAACTTGCTGACTTTAGTAACATGTAACCCGTCACATATCTATTACCCTTGCACCTGTGCACACATATTTTCTTTGTTTTAAATCTAAATTAAAGCTAAGATGTTTTATGCAGCGGCACTTTCCTCCCCTTGGATGGAGGGTCCCCTGACTCCGGTTATTTCTTTCTCTTCTTTTCTCATCCATGGCACCATTTTCATGGACCTAGTTCCAGAACATCAACAAGCTGCAACATAATAATAGGAGAAACTGCATGTGTAAGTGTGGTATATAGGAACCCTACTTTCTATGCATTTTTTCTGTAAAGCTGAAAACTGTGTTGTTTTTTTTAAAAAGAGGTAGAAAAAATTTTAGAGATATATTCCTCCCCATTCATTTTATGGGAACTTGAATGCACAGGAGGTGCTCAGTCCAGAAACTGAATGAATGAGTGAATGAATAGACAAGGGTTAGAAAGAGAGCAATAAACCTTTGCTTCCTTTATCATGAATGGATCATTTTCTAAATTAAATGAGTTTTTAAGTAATGACATTAGTAATTGTGGATGTGTTCTTTCTGAACATTTTCAAAATGTTTTCATAATTTATTCTAACTGCTTAGATAGCATTAGACTGACTATTACTGCCCTCTGCTTATACCCGAAGGTCTGTTAAATGTGCCAGAACATTCTGACCAGTAGCCTTGATCACCCACCTGACCATTAGGCTGCACTTGTTTTTCCTACTGAGCTTTATAGCCTGTCTCTGGAGATGAGCTCTAAGCATAAGTGGAGGATGTGAACTCAGACCCCCTGCTGCTGGTCCCCCCAGGCAGCTCCAGAAAGGTGGTGGGTTCAGCTCTCCCAAGAGGGTGCAGCCATTTGGGGCTGGTCTGTTACCCATGTCTGCTTCCTGGTAGCCATTCTGCATGATGGCCCTGTCAAGTTGTGCAATCAGCCATGTGCCCAGGATGCAACTGATGAACAGCCTGGAGAGGCATGTGCCCAGGCCCAACAGCATGTTTTAGAAGAACAGAAAGTAGTTTAAGCTGAGGAATGCTCTCCTGCAAACGGAAGGCAGCCAAAGGTGAGCACTCTTAGTATGCCAAGGAGGCCAGGCAGGTGGGCTCTGGAATCTCCCTGACACACGGTCACATACTACCTATTCTGGCTTCAGCTCGGTGACCTTGTGGGGGAAGTGAATACTGAGTGCACCCACCTCCCAGCACTGGGTGAGGACCAGCTCAGATATAGTGCAGAGGGCACTGAGCTCAGTGCAGGACCAGCATCAGTGGTGACTGTCATTGTTTAATGCAGCCTCTGGGTTCTGGGGTTTCCTGTATAAGCGATCTCAGGTGGGTACCCTGGATTTGTGGGTACAGCCAAGGTTGGAGCTTTCCCACTGTCTGCTTCAACAGTGACCTGACTCCAGGTGGTTCCATTCTAGTGAAATTCCCAAATCATTGTGCCATTGCCTCTGGGATAAATTCCAAATTTCACATCCTGATTGCCAAGGACCTCTCTGATTGGGCCTTTCTGACCATGTCACCTTCTGTCTGTCACTACCTCTCACTGCCTAAGGCCCCTGTATGGCAGCCACATAGGGTCACTCAGCTTCCCCTTGAGGTCTCTGGCCTTCTGTGACTTCCAGCCTTCCCCAGGCTTGTGCTGGACCAGCGATGCCCTCCTTTCCTGTCTGTCTTTAGATCCCACCCATTCCGTGCCCCTTCACATAAACATTTCCCTTGCAGATGAATTCCTCACTCCTCCTTCTCTTCCTCCATTATTCTTATACTTTTCTACTTGTTTGGACCCTCTGGATTCTGTGTGTTTGTGTATGTGTCTGTTACTCCAGTGGACTCAGAGCTTGTCATGCAGGGATTCTCTCTGGACCCTCAGAGCCCTAGCTGTTTCCTCCATGATTAAGTTCCTTTGAATGAATGAATCAGGAAAGGGGACCATGTGCCAGGCACTGTTGTTCTAGAAAGTTTTCAGATGTTAACAAAATTCATCCCCACAACCGCTCTCTAAGGTAAGTACAATTATTTGAGAAATGGAGAACTTGAGGGTCATGGATGTGTAGTAAGGTCACTCAAGGTCACACAGCCAGTAAGGGGTAGAGGCAGGATTTGAAGCTTGACACCAAAGCCCATCTGCTGACGCACAGCCCCATACACCCTTTCAGAGAGCAAGGGGCCCAGGGCCCTCACAAGAGCAAGGGGTCAAGGAGAAGATATGCCAAGCAGGAACCCCACTGTTCATCAATCTCCCCCCAACTTTTGTTGAGAGCCAAGGCCTTCTGTTTGTCAGCTGTGCTCCTCTTGGGCTGCAGGAAGAAGGAGGCTGCAGGATGATGAGACCCATGATGATGGCTATGGTGAGGCAGGAACATGGGGTTTGGCAAGTCTGAGGTCACCCACTGTCCTGAGCTGACTTTTTCCACTCCCTCCCAGACCCTTTCTGGACCAGTTGGTGGAAGAGGGAGACAATGACCATCACTATCACGGGGTCTGCATCCTGGGCTTACAGACCAATCCCTCACCCATTATGCAGATGAGAAAACTGAGGCTCACAAAGTGGAGACGTTTCCAACACACTTGGTTAGGTCTTCTGGCTCCAGATCACAATCCAATACTTCATGATGTAATTGATATCTTCTTTAGCTACAGGGTGGCAGATGGGAGAGTGGTTTAACAGGTTAAGACTCAAGCACACTGGACTTTTTGAAGCATCTGAGAAGGTCAAATGAGACTGGGCAGGGCAGGACCAGCCACAAACTCACAGGCTGCCCCAGGCAAGTATGGAAGCAGAGGAGCTCAGAGAGGTCCCCAGATAGCTCCACAGCATCTGTTTGCATCTCCTGGAGGCAGTGGGGAGGAGGTAGTGGTTAAAATGCAGACTTGGAGTTAGATTGTCTAGGGTATCCTTTCTTGGACCTGCCCTGTGCCTCTCTTTCCTTGTCCTAAAAGGGAAGATACAAGATGTATCAGCATCCTAGGGTTGTTAAGAGAATAGGCAACTAGTAAGTGATTTAGCATTCATTGTTTAACTACCAGACAGGAAAACTGAGGCTCAGACAAGGGAAACAAATGCTCACAAGTCAGTAGTGGATCAAAATCCACAGTAGAGATTCCCTGATTCCCTCTAGTAGATTTAACTGCCTCTCACTTCACTCTCCTAAACCCCAATCTCCCAGCTGGAAAATGGATATAAGCATATCACCCAAACCGTTGTGAGAAATTCATGACACAGTAAGTGTGATTGCATAAAAGTCAGGGTCCATATGCTGTGTGTTGCTATGATGAGACATAAGAACATCAATGCTGAGACCATTGGTCCAGGGGTAGGTGAGAGCCCAGCAGGGATTGGCATGTGTTGGAGAGCAGCTGCAAGGAGGGCACATGAGCTCCCAGGACCTGGGCCACTGCAGACAGCCTGCCCAACACTTAGGTCCCAATATCCTGTCCTTGGAGCATGTCCAGTGCCTGACTGTGCATGACGAGCAACCCCAGGCTGTACATGACCACCAGGGCAAACAGGCTCTGCAACAGTGGATGATGAGGTAGCTGTGGGCAGGGGAGCCGATGCTCACCTAAGGCCCTTGGTGACTCACCCCTGCATCCCTTCCCAGCAGACCATGCCCTAATCTCCACTCACAATGGCCATGCACTCTCCTGCCTGGCATATTTGCTCATCTCATTTCTCCCACCTGGCATGACCTCCCCTTTCTTCCTGCTGACCTCATCCTCATCCTCCCAGGTCCAGTTCAAATGTCAACTCCTCTGTACAGCACTCGTGCCTGCCCTAGACATGGAGAGTCTCTTGCACCTCTGGGCCAGCACTGCCCTTCGCGTGTACTGCCCCGTGGTCCAGGACAGAAGGGTGATTCCATATGTCAGTGTGGGTTTCTCCCTCCATCCTGGATGCCCCTGCACAGCAGGGGCTAGGGCTGCACCGCACCTGGTTCACCTCTCTTCCCTACCCACAGCCAGGACTCTGCAGGGTCCTACGGAATGTGTGTTGACTTGTGTTAAGTCACAGCACTCACCCCACAGAATATATGCTATTTGTCACCCAGAGTACCTTTTTATGGTCACCTGAGATGGAAAGAGCAAAAGGTGTCTCAGAGTGGAAGAAACCTTCTTTGTCCCTAACACAATGCCCAGATTACCTGTCTAAATGGGGTTCACCCAGCTGCCCACAAAAGCAGGGACTGTGCTTATCCTCAACTCAGAGATGAGGAACTCGAGGGCCAGGTGGGGACAGAGACATGCCCACGTGGTACAGCAGCATATGGGACTGGACTGGAGGACTCTGGACCCCAGCCAGGGCTCTCCCTCCAGGGTACTGCCCTTGCCCATGGGCAATTTGTCTGGGAGGACAGAGGCCTCTGCAGAGTCACCACACTCTCTGAGGGGGAAGGCCGATGGAACTTCACAGGTAGAAAGTGCTTATTTCCTGACCACAGCCTCTTTATGTGCATTCTGCAGAGAAAGTGGAAAATTAATGGCGTTAATACCATGGCTCCTTATGTAGAGTCAGAGCTCAGCAACAATAAACAGAAAGGCCTTGAGTCAGAGCCACACAGAGCTTGGGGCCACTGGCTACCTTTGGTTTCAATTAAAAAACATAAAATATCCTAACCTTTGTTAAAGTAATATATATTTAATAATTGGCAATGTTGACTGCTTCTGGTAGAAAAGATTTTTTTTTTCATTCTAATAATCATCTTTTCCTAATGATTTCTATAGTCAATACCATTTACTTGTATAAGATTTTAAAACCATTTTAAAACAGGAACCCAAACATATTGATAACATAAACTTATAATCACATAAAGGGAATTTCAAAAGGGACACAATTCTTCACCATCCCAACCACAAAGCTCTTCTGCTTCCTTTTCTCATGCTCTAGACTTGTCCTCAGACCTGAGCATTTAATATTTTACACAATTATATTAATAGTCTACATTCACATGTGTGCTCTGCTCTTTTTACTTAACATTTTATCTCTAGAATTTTTAGAGGTTGTTTTGCAATTTACATAACTAAAACTTTTCATGGTAGCAGAGAAAGGGCTAAGCCACATTACACTTAACCATTCTGTTGTGATTGGTCCTTTATACATTGACTTCTTACTATGACAAAATGAATATGTGCATTTGCAAGTAGAAATATTCCCTTGTTTTTACTTTCCTGGAATAAATTAACAGGACTAGGGAATTTAGGTGTAGGGCAAAGAAAAGATCCTTACTTGGATTCTTTTTGCCAGATAATTTTCCCAAGGACTTTTCCAATATCCATTGACTCTGGTAGGATATGATCATACTGGATATATTGCCCCTTTACATGTGCTAAGTACGTTTTAATAGAAACTGTTGAAGCCAATTGGATAGGGGTAAAATGCCCTCCCTTTCTTGTTGGATTTTGCACATTCTTGCTTATATGTGAGGCTGCACAACTAAAGTTTTGAGAGTTATCATCCATGAGGACATCTGCTTCTGATCATGATGGAGTAATAAGGGCTGGTTTTGCCCTCCCACCATAAACAACTAAAACTACTGGACAGACTCTATGAACCCACGGTTCTCAGATGCTGGATGACAAGCAGTGCATAGCAGAGATCCCCAAGGGAAGGGAGACCTATGAGGTGACAGTCCCCAGCCTGTGGACAGTTTACAGGCTATAGCACAGCCCAGATGGGCTTGGCAGCATCCCTGAGTTGCAGACAAGCAGCTGGAAGTCTGGGAATTCAAGGCAGCTACATTTGCATCCAGAGTGCCAGAGGAAGAGAGCTGCAGAGAGAGGAAAGAACTGAGCAGGGAAAGGCAACTACCGAGCTCTGCAGAGGGCCCCCTTCCAGTCTTCAGATGACTCAGGCCATGTCACAAGGAAACTACCAATGGCCTCAGAAGAAAGCATGAGAATGCAACAGGCAGCACAGTCTTCAGGTCTCACATAGGCCTGGGAATTGTTCATATTTCCACAAATCAGCATGAGAGAAACTAATAATTTATAGAAGTTTGGGTATTCAGAGGACATTGGCTCTGTAGTTGGGAATAATTAGTCCTGGACTAAAAGTTGCTCTGGTCCCACCTAACAAAGTGTGAAAGCAAGTTTTGACAGGACCAAAGTGCAACCCAGAACAGAGATCAAGACTGTTGAAAGGAATATAAACATATCCAACACCCAACCACATACAATGCACAATGTCTGTCATCTAATAAAAATTACCAGATATATAAAAAGCAGGAAGTACAACCTATAATGAGGAGAAAATTAATTCATTAGGAACAGACCCAGAAATAACATAGATTGTAGAATTTACAAAGACATTAAAAGCATTATAATAATCTTCCCACCAGAACAATTTTTTGAACAACAGAAAAGTGTCCTCCAGGAAGGTCAAAGACAAATGGGGTCAAATGTTGAATTCTCATCTCAATCTTGAGAGGGAGCTATTTTAATCTTTGATGAGATGAGAAACTAAATCTCAGACAGATTAAATAATGTGTTTAAAGTCACTAGTCAGGAAGGAAACCTCACCTTTCCAAGGACAGAGCCCATGCTGTTTCTCAGATTCCTAGTCCTAGGGACACAGTCAGCCCTTGTGCAGCCAAGAGTATCCCAGAGGGTCCTGGGAACCACATGGCAGGCAGACCTCAGGGCTGGTGCCAGAGAGTATGACCTGGACATTTCACCCTGGGAGAGATGATTAGGTACTGGGGTAAGGGAAAAGGGCTGGTGATATAGAAACTGACAACTGGATGGTTTTTGTATACATGTTCAATAAGAAACCTGTATATACATTGGAGTAATGCTAAGGGAAATTTCAAAGGTGGCACAGTGCTAGTGCTTTCTTCTAGCCCTATAAATCTTGGAAAGGAGGAAGAGCAGGGGCCTTCACTCATGTAACAGTTGTTAAAACTGAGTTCAGACAATGGAAGTAACTGGATCCGGCCCCAGATCAGGGGTGTGAGAATGGACATGAGTGCACTCTTCCTCACTCTGCATTTCTTCTCCCCCATGTGGTCCATGCTGACACCCCATCCATGACTCTGCAACCTGATCTGCACCATGATGCATGGTGGTTGTCTTCAGCTGCAGGCAAGACAGGGAAAGCAGCAGCACCCACCTGCCCACAGGGACCAGGGAGAAGAAAGAAGAGAGAGAGGTGAGGCAGAACTGCCATGGAAAGCGGGGGTCCAATCCTGCCAGGAGAGGCTGCTCTTGGATGCCATCTGCAAGAGATTCATGCTTTGGGCAGATGGAAGGTGAAGGTAAAAGGGCAGGATTCTCAGAGAGGTAGGAATTGGACATGGGCTTTCTGTAAGTGTGTAAGTGTCTGTGTCTGTGGAGAGACAGACAGAGAAAGAGAGAGAGAGAGAGAGATAGAGAGAGAGAGAGAGAGAGAGAGGTGCATTAGATCCCCAAAATTCAACTGGTGTTTACATGCAAGTGCTCCTTAAACATGTAGGGCCATCCCCTCTTTTCACAGTGCTGTCCCTGAGGTTGATGCTTCTGTGTCCTTGACTCATTCCCCTTGATGGACCTAGTACCCTTGACATTTAAAGGGAAAAGACTGAAAGCTATGCCCCTAAGATCAGAACAAGAAAGCAATATCTGTACTTGCCAATTTTATTCAATGTTGTTCTGGAGGTACTAGCCATGGTAATTAAGCAAGAAAATGAAAGGGAAAAAATATATATATAGGTTGTAAAGGAATAAGTAAAACTATCTTTATTGACAAATAATATGATCTTATATGAAGAATATCCCAGAAAATCACATGAAATTTATTATATCTGATAAACAAGTTCAGAAAGTTTGTAGAATACAGTATCAATATACAAAAATCAGTTTTATTTTGTACACTAGCAATGAACAAACTGAAAATGAAAGTAAGAAAAACAATTCCATGCACAATAGCATAAAAATGAATAAAATACTTAGGAAAATATTTAACAAAATAAATGAAATTCTTGTGTACTGAAAACCATAAAATACTGTTGAAAAAATTAAGGAAGACCTAAATAAATGGGAAGATACTCCATATTCATGGATTAATAGACTTAATATTGTTAAAATGGCAATGTGCCCGAAATTGACCTACAGATTAAATGCAACCACTATCAAAATTCCAGCTTGTTATTTTTTAATAAATTGACAAGCTAATCCTAAAATTGATCTGGAAATTCAGGGGACCCAGAATAGCCAAACAATCTTGAAACAGAAGAACAAAGTAGAAAGACTTACATGTTCCAATTAAAATCTAATCAATACTACAGTAATGAGTGTGGTGTGAGCATAAAGATAGACATATAGTTCAATGGAATTGAATTGAGAGTCCAGAAATAAACCTTCCCATTTACAGTTAATTCATCTTCCATAAGGCTTCCAGACTAATTCAATGGAGGAAAAAAGGGCATTTTAACCCTGATGCTGGGACAGCTAGATAATCACAAGCAAAAGAATGAAGTTGGACCGCTTCCTAATACCACATACAAAATGAACTCAAAATAGATATAGTCCTAAATGTAAGAGACAAAATTATAAAATTCTTAGATGAAAATATGGAAGGAAATTTTTATGACCTTGGGTTTGGCAATGGTATCTTAAATATGACACCAAAAGCACAAGTGACAAAAGAAAATAATAGTTACATTGAACTTCCTAAAAATAAAAAATTTTGGTGCTTGAAATAAGAGGCACTATCAAGAAAATAAAAAGGCACAATAAAGAGTAGGAGAAAATATTTGCAAATCATATCTGATAAAGAACTTGGATATACAATATACAGAGAATTCTTACATTTCATAATAAAAAACAATAAAAATGGACAAGAATCTGAATATACATTTCTACAAAGAAAATATATGTGTTCAGTAAATACATGAAAAAATATGTTAACCAAAAGGAAATCAAAATCTCAATGAGATATCAATCCTACTAGGATGGGTATAATACAATTTTTTTAAAAGTAGTTTCTCTTATGAATATTTATGCAAAATCCCTCAAAAAAATAAGGCAAATCAAGGAATGAAAAAAACTAAATAAACAGAAATACTGGAAAATCACATCCAACAGCACATTAAAAGAATTATGCACTATGTCTACGTAGGTTTTATCCTACGTACGCAAGGGTGGTTCAATATAAGAAAATCAATTGATATATTACACCATATTTATAAAAACGAAGGGGAAAATTCCATGATCATTTTGATTGATGAAGAAAAGACAATTGACAGAAAACCAGCATAATTTCTTGATAAATACACTTAGAAAAATAGGAATAGATATTGTTTTAGTTTGCTTGGCTGTCTAAAGCAGATGCTATAAAATGGGTTGACATTTTTTTTTAGGAGGTACTGGAGATTGAACCCAGGACCTTGAACATGTGAAGTGCATGCTCAATCACTGAGCTATACCTGCTCCACAAAATGGGTTGACTTTTAACAATGTGAGTTTAATCCCTTACAGTTTGAGGCCTTGACAATGTCCCAATCAAGACACCATCAATGTGAAGCTTTCTTCCTGGAGACCAGATGAAAGCAGGCCTTGGGGCCTCTGCCACATGGTGAGTCAAACGGTACCATGACCCATTGATCTCTCCCTTCTCTTCTTGGTTTTGTTGCTTTTAGTTTATTGCTTATATGACTTTTATCCTCACTTGAATTTCATTCTCTTACTCAGGATTCAAATAAAAGACCCACACAATAAACAAAAAAAATTTAAAATCCTTCCCTGAAGAGTCTTGCTATGTTTTCTAATAGAATGGCAAGAATCTCTAGAGTACATAGGCAGGGCCAATAAAATAAAATGAACCAAGACTCCAAGCCTTTTATATTAATGCTTATGCTTATGAAACTTATTCTTGTAAAATTAAAACTTAGCCTAATAATATCTCTTGCCTAAGAGTTACCACTGGAAAACCTTGTTACTCTAATGTGGCCTCTCTCTGAGCCAAACTCATAAAGGAATGAAAAAAATTTACTCACTACCTTGCTTGCTGCATGGGACATGATTCCTGGGGATTGGCCTCCCTGGGACTCACAGATTATTACCAAGTGACAACCATTGATGTATTTGGAAAAAGACCTTGATCAAAAGAGGGAAATGTTAAAAACAAGAGTTTTTATGTCTAAGAGATTTCAAAGTGAGTCAGAGATTGTTCCACAGTTTATCATATGCACATCTCAGGTAGACCTCATTAACCGCCACAATAAACAAAGCCTCAAACAAGGTCCTCCTGAGGGCTTTTAGAGGCATCTGGACACTATATGCAAGGCAGACCATGCTAGGAAGTCAGCACCTCATTGGTGGGCCTTAACTTGGAATATATTTCCCCACTGGAACAGAGTTAGGCTCATTTATAATTTCCCAACACACAATTTTTCTACAATTTTCATTTGAACTTATACTAAGCCATATATCCATTAAATATATGTTCCAAGGACTTATATCTTCAGTCAGTTCATATTCTGATTGAACCTGAGTCTCAGCAGAGTTGCAGACAAAACCTACTCTCCAGTACATTGAACTAACCTAGGACAACTCACAAAAGGATCATGGTGGACAACCCTATCCCAGAAAATAAAGGGTATCTACAACTGCAAGGAAAACAGTTCTTTCCATCTGACCCATAATATCTAAGTCCCCACTCAATCTGAATAAGAGCAGGCATTGCCTTCCCAAAATCCTCAAGACTGAGAAATGAGCAAACATAAGGAAGGAACGCAACAATGGGCCATACTAAACATATTATTATTGTAGTAATGTAAGAAACTATAACACTGATATAAAAATAATTGTTACCAGAGGTTTTGAGGGGAGGAGGAGGGAAGAATAGGTGGAACACAAGGCTTTTTTAGGGTGTTGAAATTGTTCTGCATGATATTGCAATGTCAGACACAGGACATTATATATTTTGTCAAAACATATAAAATTGTATCGTGCAAAGGGTAAACCATAATGTACACCCTAGAACATGGTTAGTAGTAATGCTTCAATATTTTTTCATCAATTGTGAAAAATGTACCAAACTCATGTAAAATATTATTAATAGGGGAAATGTGAGAGGCAGAGGAGGTGGGGTATATGAGAATCCCCTATATTTTTTATGTTACTTTTCTGTAATCTAAAACTTCTTTAAAAATAAAGTTTAAAAAATAGAAAAAAACACAGAAACATATCATTTCATACAAACTATAATGACTATTATTAAAAAGAGAAAATTACATGCATTGTAAAAGATGGAAAAATAGGAATACTCATTCTTTGCTGGTGGGAATGTAAAATGGTGCAACTGCTCTGGAAGTTTGACAATTCTTCACAGAGCTTACTATCGAAGTGCCATAAGATGCAGCAATCCTACTACTAAGTATATACCCAGAAGTATGGAAAGCAGAGTCTGCAACAGATATTTGCACACCAATGTTCATAGAAGTTTCATTCACAATTGCTAAAAGATGGAAGCAACCAAAGTGTCTATCAACAGATGAATAGATAAAATATAGTATACACATAAAATAGAATATTTTTTATTATAAAGAATTCATGATGCATGTGACAATATGGATGAACCCTGGGTACATTTTGTTGAGTGAAATAAGCCAGGTACAAAAGGACAAACATTGCACAATCTTTCTGACATGAGCTAATTATAATAAGCAACCAAATAAGCAAAATTTGTTTAATGTAACTTACCAGGTGATATACTGGGGTTAGAGAATGAGGAGGAGTTGGTGCTTAATTTGTACAGGATTAGTATACAGGTTGATTGCAAAGGTTTTGAAATGGATGATGGTGATGCTAGCACATTGGTGAATGGGGTTAAAACAGGATATATTAGGTCATATTTTTTATTAGGGTAAAATTTAAAGGTTAAACATAAGATGGAGCAACACAGTGAACCTTATTGTAGATGATGGACTACAGTTCATAGTACAAGTATAAGAATATTTTCTCATGTATGTAACAAATGTATAGCACGAATACAGGGTGTTAATAATAGGGTGGTATATGGGGAAATGTACACCTAATGTAACTATGGACTATAGTCAATAGTACTATTTTAATAATCTTTCATCAATTATAAGAAATAAATCATTTTTAGTTTTTTATTTTTAAAGAAGATTTAGATTACATGAATATTAAATAAAAAAATATAGGGGATCATCCTATCCCCACCTCCTCCCACTCCCACACTTTCCCACATTAACAACATCTCTCATTAGAGTGGTACATTTGTTACAATTGATGAACAAATATTGAAGCATTGCTACTAACCATGGACTATATTTTATATTATAGTTTACACTCTGCCCCGTACTATTTTATAGGTTATGACAAAAATGCATAATGGCCTGTATCCATCATTGCAATGTCATTCAGGACAATTACAATGTCTGCAAAATGCATCCATATTACACCTATTCTTCCCTGTCCCTCAGAACCTCTGTCAAGGCCACTGCCTTGACATCAATGATAAAAGTTCTTCCATTCCTAGAATAGTAATAAATCAATAATAGAATACTAAGTCTAATTTAGTCCATTGTTCATATCCCAATCTTGAGGATTTGGGGATGGTGATGTCTACTCTCTTTCTTATTGAGAAGGGGCTTAGATCCCATGGGGCAGATGGATGAAACTACCTTGCTTGCAGTTGCAGACACTCTCTGTTACTTTTCATGAGCATTGTCCATCATCATTTTATTGTTAGTTTTCATAGGTAACTCCAGTGAACTGGAGAGTACGTGTTGCAACTCTGCTGAAATTCAAGACTTAACTGGCACATGAACAGAATAAAGATTTAAGTCTCTGGTACATAAATTTAACAATCATAACGCTAATTATAGATTCAAATAAAAGGGAAAGAAGAGCCAAGTGTAGGGAAACTATAAATGAGTCTAACTCTGTTACACTGGGGAGCATAAACTCCAAAGGAAGGCCCACAGACAGGGTGCCAAACTCCTGAGCTTGACTACCCTTTAAAGAGCAGACTAGTATTAAAAAAAAACAACAACAGCTGTGGTAATTTAAGTTGTTTGTGGATGCCAGAAAGTTATGTTCTTAAATTGGTCCATTCTTCTGGGATAAGAACCCTTTGATTGGATTACATTCAGGTGAAGGACATTTGATTGAATTGCTTCAGTGAGGTGTAGCTGAGTTGGGTCTTTTTACTTTTGCTGGAGTCCTTTATAAGTGGGAAACAGGAGGCTACAGAGACAGAGAAAACAGCTGCAGGAACAGAAATACCCAGGATCTGAGAGAGAAGGCCCTGGGAGCCAGAAATCAATGGAACATGGATACTGAAAGGAGCCACTGAAGCCAGAAAATGAAAGCTGTGAGGCCTGCAGGAGAGCTGAGAGCTGAGCAGAAACCACCATGTGCCTGATCACCAAAGCTGCAGCTCAGGGAGAAAGCATCTCCTGATGATGCCTTGATTTGGACACTTTCACATCCTTGGAATTGTAAGCTTATAAGTTAATAAATCCCCATTGTAAAAACCAATACATTTGTGGTATATTGCCTTTGTAGCCTTTGGAAAATTTAAACAAGGGCTATCCTAAATTGTAAAAATGTTCCACAGCAATTCAAGGTGTTGGTGGATTGATGATGTATGGAGGTCCTGTATTTTATGCATGATGGTTCATACATCCATAAGTTATCTAATAAAACAATTAAAAAAAAAACCCTTAAGGATTTTAAGTTGAATTTATGGTTGTGGACAAACATAGTCAAGACAGAATTAAATAATCCATTTTAAAGACTGTATAAAATTTGTATTATCTTTGTTAGGTAAGTAATTTTTAGTCTCATTAAATCTCTTTGATATAATAGATTATCACTAATATCTTATTGAAAGCAGTACCATATGAGTTTAATCACTTAAAAATATAAGTTTCATGCAGTGTTGCTAAACCTGCTCTATGTAGGAATTTCCTATATGTGACAATATCAGGCCTATGACTTCATCAAGATTTAACAGAATACCCAAGACTCTTATATTTAATATACAATCCTTTAAGTATGAATCAGAAAACTGACTTGATTTATTTCTCATGAAACTGTGACTTTCATTCCTGATATAAGTAAGCTTCCATCTGACTCACTATGTATGTATATATGTAAATATTTCAAGTCTAACAGAAATGCCAAAATGGGCAAATACTAAGAAATGTCCTGAAGAGTCAACTAGTGAAAAAGTCCTTTATATTATGGTAGGTAAAAAGTCTTTACATTATGATAGGTAAAAAGGAAGTTCAGCCCTATATAACTATTTCTAAAATATTATTTAAGAAAATTTAAACAATAATAAAATAATTTGTATTAATTAATTGTGATATATATTCCAACTGTGTTATATGTTGATTTTCCTTTAATAGTAATGCCCTCTGTTTTAACTTATGTACACAAAATTTCATGTCTTTTCCAAGTATATGGCAAAAAGTGTTTTAAATGAAAAATTATGAATAAATAGAGACAGCATCAAGAATTGAACATCAGTGACAGTAAATCACTCTTGAGTATTATATATTCTTAACCTAAAGAAAACAAACATTTCCCTTGTTAGCTTATCAAAATCAAGGCCTTGATGCTGGTTTATCCAATTTTCCTGTTTAGAGAGCATTTAAGAATTTCTGCTCATGAAAAAAACACTATTACTATGTTGTGGAACTGTGTTTTGACCTGATTTGTGGTCTGCAGATGACCTGACTCAGGTGCCAACCTTTGTTTTGCCTCATTTTGTAAATTCATCAGACCTGGATGACCTCCAATGCTGTTTGATACAAAGCATTTAAATTCACATATAGCTACATTCACCAGCATTAGAGGCAACAGACTGGCAACTATAAGATTGATATGATGCTAAATTTTACATATCAACTTGACTGTATTATAGTGCCCAATTTTTCTGTCAAATAATGGCATAGATATTGCTGGGAAGCTATTTTATAAATGGATTGAAATCTACAATTGGTTGGCTTTAAAGAAAGCAGATTACTCTGGATAATGTAGGTGTACCTTATCCAGGTGGTTGGATACATTAAATGAACAAAATTAAGGGTTCCAGGAGGATGGAATTCTGTCTCAAGACTACACCTGCCACTCTGTCCTGAGTTTGCAAACCAAGGAATTCATACTCAAGACATCAATATCACTATTACAGGGACCTCCATTCTCCTGCCTGCCCTTCAGATTCATACTTGCCACCCCCACAATCTCATGAGCCAATTCCTCATAAGAAATCATAGATATAATAAATCCTATGCACAAGCACCTACATACATTTATACACACACAATCACACACATACATATATGTTGTTGCTTCTATTTCTCTGGAGAATTCTGACTAGTATCAATTTTGATATCAGCAGAAGAACTTAAACTATAGGGTGATTTTCTTACATTGGTCCTGGGGCTTTTGGAATTGGTTCTTAACCTATTCACATTAAAACAACTCTATTTCCAGTGGTAAAGAAGACTCTGGCAGTCCATGATATGATGTGTAAATATAGCTATGCGAAATATCACTATTGGATACTCCTAATCAAAGACTTATAAGCAGAAAGTTTCTGTTGACCAGATATTTCATTTGTGTGAAATTCACAAATGCAGTGAGATTGGCTTGGTGCTTCTAATGTGCTAGAGAAAGTGGAGGTACAAAAGGATGAATTCAGGGCTTTAAATCCTCTGTTCAAGCAATATCAGCATGAACGTCTTAGACGTCCTCAGAACAGGAACCAGCAGTGGGAATTCTCAGTCAGGGGCCTAGTGTGTTTGCTGCCTGTGACTAAGCAAGCCACATATTTTGTTGCCATTTTCCTCATACAGGGCATTATACATATTTTTAGAACCTATAAAAGTACACAGTGCAAAAGGTAAACCATAATGTAAACCATTGACCATGGTTAGTAGCAATGCTTTGATGTTTGTTTATCAGTTATAAACAATGAACCAAACTCATGTATGATGTTATTGGCTGGGGAGGATGTGGGGAGGGGGAGGGGAGGCATATGGGAATCCCCTATATTTTGTTTTTTTAATTTTTTAATTTTTTAGTTTTTAAAGAAGCATTAGATTACATAAATGTTACATCAAAAATAGAGGGGACTCCCATATAACCCACCCCCTCCCTCCCCAAATTTCCCCCATTAATAACACTTAATTAGCGTGATTTATTTTTTACAATTGTTGAGCACATATTGAAGAATTGCCACTAACCATGGAGTATAGTTTCTATGTGACTTTTATGTAACTTAAGATTTTTGAAAAATAAAGTGAAAAAATATTAGACACTGGGGGAACATACAGAAGAAATAGTATATATACATAAAATATAACAGATCTTATGGTGATGAAATGCACAATGCCAA
>JAQZBX010014122.1:0-38965 GCA_029593785.1 Cabassous unicinctus
CCCACCACAACCCTCTGGGGCCTGGGGTGGCAGCCTCACTCTCCCTGAACACTGAGGCAGAAGGCCCACCCCCTCCAGTTGCTGGGAGGTGGGAGGAGGCCGTCCTGTTG
Organism: Cabassous unicinctus; assembly: GCA_029593785.1. Lineage (NCBI taxonomy): Eukaryota > Metazoa > Chordata > Mammalia > Cingulata > Chlamyphoridae > Cabassous > Cabassous unicinctus. Next base: position 111 of record JAQZBX010014122.1, read on the forward strand.
GCCTGAGGAGAGCTTTTCTGTCTAGATGTCTTCTTCAAAGTTTCTGTGCTTCCAGCCACTGCTCCCGGCTAATGATAGCAACTTCAAGGGTCCTGTTTACAAATGGGTTCACACCCTCAGGAATGTGGGTTGAGACTGGAACTTATCTTTCATGGGGTGCATGATTCAATCCCCAACACTGCGGATATACCACGCCATGTCTATCCATTCATCAGTTGATGGATATTTGTATTATTTTCACCTTTTGGCTATTCAAGTACAAGTTTTTGTTTGAGAACCTGTTTTCAGTTCTTTTGGGTGTATACCTCGGAGTGAAATTGCCCATTTGTCTTTTTATGCAATGTGCTTAGTAAGCAGGGGGCTTAATCTGTGTTATCAGTAATATTCTGTGATTTCCTTCCTTCGTTCAAGTGGAGTTTGTAGGGAAGATGCTCTCCAGCATGTAAAGAGCAGTGAGGTGTGAATGGACTTGCCATATCTGAGGCTCAGCAGGAATCAGGACAGGACATTTCCACCCTCAAGTTAGACAAGTGGAAATGATGCCAAGGGCCTAGTGGAGTTTCCAGAAGCGACTGGTCTCTTGAGTCTTCCAGGGTTACAGAGTTGAAGTGGGTTCATATCCTCACCCCACTGCCAATCATCCTAACTACTGCCTTCTCTGAGCCTCCGTTTCCTCATCTGTAAAATAGGAATGACATCAGTGTCTACAAAGCAGAGTTGTCATAAGGAGGAAAGAAGCTTAGCATGCTGCTGGCATAAAATAAGTGTTCAAAAAATGATAGCTAGTATTAATCCGCTCCCTATTTTCCTTTTTCCTTTCAACCAATACTTCCATTTATTGAGTGCCTACAATTTGCCAGTGAGTGTACTAAGCACGTTCTCGTGCATGATTTCCTTTACTCTTCACAAGACCGTGTGAGCAGTGGAGCAGCACAGAAATCAAAGGGCTTGTTTGAGTGTGTGCAGCCACTAAGACAGCTGGGATTTGAGCTCGGCGCTTTGGAGCCAGGGCCTGCCTTCCCTCTGCCCATGTTGCCCTTCCTGGGCTGTGGTAGTGGGCATTGCCCTCATTTTCCAGATCTCCTCAGGCTCCCCAAACACCTGCTAGCTGACCGCCTGGGTCACATGGAACAGCACAGTTCTGGGCCACAGAATGGCGAGTGGGGGACGGGGTGAAAGCGTAGAAGTACTTCACTAATTTAATCAGAGGTTTCTATGAGGAAAATGAGTTTTCAAAAATCACACGGATGCTGACATGGTACAGAGAGTCACTGAGAAGACAAAGCTCTAAGGACAGAGGGTGATCAGGACGGGGGTGGCCTTGATTGCATTTATTTGAGAAGCAGAGGGAGTAGACAGAACAACAAGAGGAGTAACATGATTCAGAGCTTTGAATGGTGTAAAGGATCCTTCTTGCAATTCAAGGCACCAAGAGAAGCTGTGGAGCCTTAAAAGGGAGGGTTCATGTGGCCAGAGCAATGGGTGCAGCATTGGCCTTGGGTGGTGGACTTCAGGGAGGCAGCACAGGGCAATGGAAGGGGAAGGGGCTGGGAATCCATAACCCCGGGTTCTGGTCCTCGTTCTGTTATTGTCTGGCTGTGTGACCCGAGGCAAGGCTCTTCACCTCTCTGGGTTTGTTTCCTCAACTAGCAAAGGTAGCATATTGAAGAGGTCAAATTCTGTGGCTCTATCCTTTGCATTTGAATTCCAGTCTTAATAACTAGCTGTATGGCCCCCAGGTAGTTATGTGCCCTCTCCAAGCCTCACTTTCTTCCATTTGTATACTGGTGATTATTATGAGGAATAAATGATGATGATCTGCATATAAAGAACTTATTACAGTGCCTGGGCCAGAGCAAGCAGTCAGACACGTTGGTTATAACTTATTATAATGATTATAATTATTGGTCACTTCCTGGACCCTATGAGATCCTTGATATTATATGCAGTCGTATGTGGTGTTGGTGTGTGCACACTTTTCTGGGGAAACTCACTGGCTCCCATAACGCAAATTTTAACACTTCTTCACCAGGGTCCCTTCAGCTTGGTGATTCTAAGTTTTGAGTGGAGAGAGTCTGTGTTGCATGTGTTTGAGACAGGAAGATTGGTGGGAAGGACTTGTTAGACCTCTGCCTGCCTATGGTATCATCCAGATTTGGATCATGCTGAGCTAGTGATAGAAAGAATGGGATGACCTGGGGGATACCATGAATGAAGATGTTGTAGCAACTGATCCTGGCCCAGTCATGTAATGTCACGGGCAGGAATAAATCTAGACTCCCCTGCAGTCCGTGTGCTTGAGGGTTAGCCATAGCAGATGATGCATAGGATGGACCAGTGATGTGCAGGATGGACCAGTGATGTGGAGGATGGACTGATGATATGGAGGATGGACTGATGATGCAGACCACTAACTGATGGTGCAGAAGGTGGGATCTGAAACCTCCCTTCTTTACCGAATGGCAACATATACTTTAAACTTTTTAAAAGAAGATTCTCTTTTTATTGGAAATCTACCTTTTCAGTGTTTGTATTGCTTTTGTTTCCCATTCCATTTGCTTTGAAGTCCTAGGATAAATTTTATGATAAATAGAAAATGAGCTGATGGAAGTCCACAGTGTTGAATAAAGTGAAAATATTTTCTGATATCTAAGAAGAAATGGTTTGGGCAGATTTTTTTATGTAAAACAGCAGCCCATAATGTAATTGTTATATTTATCATTACAGCTTTGCTATTTTGTTTTACTTTTTTAAGCAAGGAAAGTAGTTTTCGAATACTCTTCATTGGGTGTTCCCTTCATCTATATGCAGATGCTCCTGCCTAACGGGCTTTCTGTAGGTTTAGTTGGCTCAGAAGCCCTGCAAAGGATCCAGAGGCAAGAAAAGTCATTGATTCCCCAGTTCTGCTGGAGGGTCTGTGATGTGGCCCCCTTACATCAGGTGCAGCCGTGGGAACATGGCCTTGGCATTCATCCTCATGGATCATCAAAGCAACCTGTGGGAAGGGGAGAGGACAAGGGGAATTCTAAGAGAAGGAAGATTATTAACTTGACAGCGAGGGCAGGGGATTTCAGAAACTGAAAAGTTAAATAAACTCAATAAACACCCATTATTTTCCAGGCAAGCCAGGGTAAGGTTAGTCCAAGGATCACAGAGCCTGATTTATTCTGTTTGAATGAGGGTAGTGCTGGCCAAGAGGATGCTGGTCGAACTGGGAGTGACTCACAGAGGAGAGGTTAAAGGAATGGATTTTATTAATTTCTTTAAAAAAATTTTTTTATTGTGGTAATACATATACAACAAATTTTCCCATTTTAACCATTTCCATGTGTGTAATAGACATTAATTGCATTCACAATATCGTGCTACCATCATCACCATCCAAAACTTTTTCATCACCCCAAATATGAATGCCACACCCATAAAGCAATAACTCTTCACCCCTTTCTGCCCCCTGGGAACCTGTAATCTCTTTGTCTCTATGAATTTGCTTATTCTAGGTACTTTAAATAAATGAAACTTCTCATTACAGTTCTCATTCTCAACTTATGGTCTGACCTTGAGAAGAATTTCTCCCTGGAAATCTCCAGGCCTTAGGATAAGAGGCCTTTGAGAAACTGATGAAGAAAACCTTAATGGTCCTTAAGCAAAGAAATCAGAGAAACCAGAGTCTTGAGGAGAAAGGGAGCTTAGAATCTATCTAGAACAGCCTTACCCAAGGTGAATACCATGGGACACTGGTTCCTCAAGATGCTCAAAAACAAAATGATTCCATTTTCAAAAAGTTGGAAAAATGTCTCATGCATTATTGCTTTTTTAGAATGTCATCATGTACATTAGGACATTAAAGGATCTGAAAAGTGATGGGGGTCCGGTTTGGTTCCTGGTGCCTCCTGGAGAAGACAAGTAAGACAGTGAACTAACATGGCGGGGCTGGCATGGTGAGCTGATGCAACAAGATGATGCAACAAGAGACACATGGAGAAAAACATAATGAGAGACACAACAAAGCAGGGAGCAGAGGTGGCTCAAGCGATTAGGCACCCCCCTTCCACATAGGAGGTCCCAGGTTCAGTTCCCAGTGCTTCCTAAAAAATAAAGAAGACCAGCACACAATAAACAGACAAGCAAATGCAAAACAATGAGGGAGTGGGGAGAAATAAATAAATCTTTAAAAAAATAGTAATAGCCACTATTATTTACAGTCTACTCTATGCCATGTACTTCTTGTTAACCTCATTTCATCTTCAAAGCAACAGTATATTATTATTATAGTATATAACATATTATATATTTTAAATATGTGTGTGCATAAAATATACATATTATTATATAACATTTAACAAATGAGAAAACTGGAGCTTAGAATGGATAAATAACTTTTCAAAGGCCACACAGCTGGTGAGTGGTCACAACATGTTTTGAATGCAGGCTTTTATCCATTGGTCTATACTGCTTTCACTCTAGCCCAGATCCCATCCAATGCTTGAACATTCTCATACTGGGAAGTGAAGGAACTGATTTTAAAAAATATATGTATATATTAGAGAAGTTGTGAACTTACAAAACAATCATGCAAATGTGCAGAATTCCCATACAACACCCCAAAACCAACAGATTACATTGTTATGGAATATTTGTTACAGATTATGAGATAATATCATCAGACTATTACCACTATGGTCTATAGTGTACATTTGGTATATTTTTTCCATACCCTGCTATTATTAACACAGTGCTTCTTTGACATTGATGCAAGAATATTACAATATTGCTGCTGACTATAGTCCATAGGTTACATTAATTGTATTTTTCCCATGCATCTCCATAGTCTTACCACCTTGTAATAGTGATGTACATTTATTCTAGTTCATAGAAGAACATTCTTGTATTTGTACTATTGTCCACAATTCTTATTCACCTCTGGGTTCACTATGTTATGAAGTCCCTAGATTATTCTCTAGCTTTCTTTCAATTGACAATTACATCCCTAGACTACCCTTTCAGTGACAATCCCATTTATAAACCAGATGTGTTAGTTACACTGAGCATAATGTGTTATCAACTTTATCCATTTTCATACTTTTACAGTCAAGTTAATGAAAACTTCTACATATATTAAGCATCTGTACCCCTTCTCAGTCCTCATCCTATCTCCTAGTAACATATACTCTAGGTTTTAACTCCATGTGTTTATTCTTCGTATTTAGTTCATATTAGTGAGACCATGTCATATTTGTCCTCTTGTGTCTGGCTTACTTCACTTAGCATAATGTCTTCAAGATTTATGCATGTTAGCATATGTGTCCCAATTTCATTTCTTCTTACTGCAGCATAATATTCCATTGTATGTATATACCACATTTTGTTTATCCATTCATTGGCTGATGGACACTTGGGTTGTTTCCATTTTTTGGCAATTGTGAAGGAACTGACTTTTAATGTGCACCTACTGTGTATAGGGTCATGTACCCCAAAAGAACCCCGTGAAGTGAGGGCTATTATCCACATTTGATAGATGAGAAAACTGAAGTCCAAGACAATTAGGAAAATTTTAAATTAAAAAAAAAAGGGCAGAAGTTATAAATAAGCAGTTAACAAAAGAAAACTCACTCTTGGCCAATGGACTTTTTTTTTTTTTTAATATTTTTAAGCTCACCTGTAATGGACAAAACATAAACGGAAATGAAATATAATTTCACCCATTGTCGTGGAAAAAATTAAACTTTACCACCCAATGTCATGGAGGGTGTTGGACAGAGAGGGTAAACATTCAGCACACATGCTGCTATTCTCTCCGGAGCCCAGTGCAGGCATTGCGACTATCAATGCATCTGCCCACTGAACCCCAGTGAGACTATCAATTAGATTAGGTACATATTTCAAAACTTACTTGCCACCCAGAAGAGAATATTGTAATTCAATACTAATGAGAGTGTACAAATGTACACTTAAGCGATGGGCTATAGTTAGCAGTAATATTTTGACTATGCTCTTTCACAGTTTGTAACAAATGTTTCACAACAATGCAAGGTGTTAATGGTGGGAAGATGTATGAGGCCTTGTATGATGAAATGCATGTTTGTTTTGTAAATTCACAACTTTTACTATACACTTATTGTTTATGTATGTTCATGTATGAATGATGTACCTCAATAATATTTGATTTTAAAAAACAAAAATATTAATCGGAGTGTAAAATTAAATATCAGTTAAAGTTTTGACATTTTGGTATTGAGGCATCTTGAACAATATCAATTAAATTGGTAAAATGTGGCTGATGAAAATTGCTAGTTATTCCCCAGTATCCGTCCTCCTCTTCTTTCCATAAGAGAATTTTATCTGGACATATGATGACTCAGAATAAAAACTACATGCCCAACATTCCTTATGGTTGGGTATATATCATGTGACTAATTTCTGGCCAATGGGATGTAAGCAAAAGTGTCACATGACAACTTTAGAGCCCTTTCCTTAAGAGGCAACTGGCACACACCATTTAAACCTTCTTCTGCCCTTCCTCACTCTCATTGTTTGGAACATGGATGTGATGGCAAGAGCTCAGTTTTGCATGAGGAGGATGAAGGCCACCCTCTAGGCTGACAGAACTGGGAGTGGGAGGAGCTCTGAGCATTTTGTGGACAGAGCTGCCATGCCCTGGATTGTCTACCTCAGCACTTTTTTAGTGAGAGAAAAAAATGTCTATCTTGTTTAACTCCAGTTATTTTGAGGTTCTGTCTCTCTCAGCAAAAGTGAAAATCTGATTGATACAATGTATACTTTTTGACCAGTAGATTAGCTGAAGGAAATGATGGGACAGATGTATAGAAATGTATTTTAGCGTATAACAGTTCAACTACTTTATAGATCTTACTGGGTGTATAACCCACTTTAACCACTGGGTGGATTACTTAAAGTATAACACCTTATATAAGAATCACTTTTGTTTTTAAGGAGATGTGGGTTCTGTAGAAATGAACTAGGGAGCTGGAAATTAAAACTTTATGAAGTATAAGTGTGGGAATCATTGTCCTGATGGCATGATGTAGAGCCAGATTTTGAAATCAGACAGATCCTCTCTGTCACAAACCAGCTGCAAGATCCTGAGAAAGTTCCTTACCCACACTCAGGGGTGGGTTCTTTCATGGGGAAGTGGGGGTGAAGGAACCTGCTTTCAGAGATACTATGAGCATGAGAGTTTATATATGTGATGAACCTGGTACACAGAAGTGATTAATAAATGGTAGTTATTATATGGGTTAAGTAAGAGATTTCCACAATATTTGAAAATATCTCATAAACTAAGTTTCAAATCAACTAGTGAATGATATGCTCACATCCAAAAAAATGGATGATGCATTGTATTGGCATTGGTATTGGTAGTGATTGGTATTGCTCTAGAGCAGTGATTCTCAATCTGAGGTGATTCTGCTCCCCAAGATATCTGGAGACATTTTTTTGTTGTCACAGCAGTGGAAGTGGGAGAGAACACTACTGCCATCTAGTAGGAAGAGGCCAGGGATGTCACTAAACACTCCAAAAAAAGATTTATCTGGTATTCAATCAACACTAAATCCTGTTGGTTTCACTCCTTTGTATTCACTCAACACTAAATCCTGTTGGTTCTACCTTCAAAATATATACAGAATCTGAACAATCTGAAATACCTCCTCCACCATTACTCTGATCCAAGCCACTACTGTCTCTCACCTGGATTATTGCCACTAGCCTTTGAACAGCTCTCCCTGCTTTTGTTCTTGGCCACCTAGAGTCTGTTCTCAGCACAGCAGGGAGAGTGATCTTGTTTAAGACAGAGCCTGTCTCTCCTCTGCTCAGATCCCCCAACACCCTTTCCAGCTCACTGAGAATAAAAAGCCAAAGTCCTTATTATGGTCTACAAGGCCCTAAGTGTCCCGATCTGCCTCCAGCCTTTCCTCAGTGACCTTATGTCTAACTTCCCTTCTCTCTTGCTCAGGTGGCTCCATGCCATACTGACCTCCCTGCTGCCCACTGAGTAGACCAGGCATGCAAAGGCCTTGGAGCCTTTGCACTGTCCTCTCTACCCCCTGACAACTACATGTTTCACTCCTTCACCTCATTCGCATCTTTGCTAAAATTTCATCTTTGCTGACATCGTGTTCAAAATCAAACCCTCCGCATCCACCCTTATCCTGCCTTCTCCATCTACCTTCCCTGATCTATTTTCCTCCACCTAACATTTACTCACCATCTAGGACACTATATATTTTATTTATTTATTTTGGTTACTGTCTTTCTCCCAGCACCCTCTTAAGGCAGGGATTTTTGTCTGTTTCCTTCACTGTTACATTCCTACATCAGCGCTTAGTATGCACCAGTTGCTTAAAGTAACGTCTGCCAAATGAATTAATAATGTAGGAATTATTTTTAAGAAGGAGAAAAGTAGCTAAAAAGGTAGAGTTGTCCTATGACAAAGTACCTAGAAATGCTCCTAAGCTACTTTGGAAAATCTAATAGAAGTGATCATCTCTTATTTGTTTTTATTGTTGTTAAGTGTAGACATTCCCAGACTTGCTCAGTTTGCATCTTTTTAAAAAGAACTTCATAATTTTCTCAGCCTTAGACATTTAATCTAAGAAACTGGAAAAAGAATTATGCTGTTAGGTCAATGGTTTAAATGTGTTGTGAATAAACACTTCACTTGTCAGATAAGTTAGCTGTTTGAAACATAATCTTTATCCCTAACTTACTCAATAGTGCCTTCTGAATATGAACAAAGCGATTGACAGTCTTTAAAGAACTTTATTTTAGGTGTGGTTGAAATTTGATGTAGAGCCATTCTTCTGGTTAAAGTTAGTTTTCCAAATAAGCTTTTTTTTTTTTTTTTTTTTTTTTTAACCAGCTGAGTGAATTGTACATGCCAGGCACTGGGCTAGTGCTGGGCCTGGAGCAGCAGAGTCAAATAAAGATTTGTCCAACTGGCTTCTTTTTAAAATATGTGATGAACATAAGATCCTGTGCAAAGGAAAAATCAGCTTCAAACAAATTATTCCAGATGTTATTTGTTTTGGGGGCCTAGATAATTCTGGACATTGGTTTCGTGCTTTATAATTACCAGCACTTTTACTTTCATGTACACTATCTCCTGATCCTCCAACAACCCATGAGGTGGCAGGACTGGCAGGATAAAGTCAGGGCCCATGTGCTCTTCACATTCCAGGATTGTTTGCCAAGGATTTTGTCCTACAGGAGGCAGCATGCATTGACCAGAGTTTGAAGACCTGTTCTCTAGCCTAGAGTCCTGACTAATCAGCTGTCTCACATGTAAAACAAACACAATTAAGGCCACTCCGTCTTTTGTGGCTCTGATTTAATTTGTTTATACAGAGCATATTTATTTTCTATTTCATTGTGAATCTCTGGAGGGCAGGAACCAAATCTTACTCAATTTTGTTTGATATCCTCCACCCACAGCCCCCCACGCTTGGCTCTGTAACTTGCCTGGAACAGGCATTCCATAAATGTTGAATTGCCTTAAATTCTGTCCGCAGGAAGAGGCAGTGATGGCTGAGATGGAGCCTGGAGCACAGAAGAAAAGGAGGATTTATTTATTAGCCTTCCATGTCCCCAGCATGTTCCTTTCCATTTAAGTCTCAAATTGCTCAGGTTTTAAGTAACCTTCTATGTGTGAGATTAGCACTTTTTGAAATGCTTTCCCATTCTCACCTTATTTGAGTCTCAGAGGACCCGATTAACTAGTGATCCACCCTATGTCCCTTTTACAGGAAACGGAGAAGACACACTGGCCTGATCTGCTCAGGGTCACGTTTAAACGGCATTTCCAGCCAGCTAAGGGTCTTAGGAAACGCTGCCCACAGGTGTTCAAGCTAGAGTCAAGTTTTACGTCATTTTCTCTAACATGGATACAAAAGTCCAAATGGTTAACCACTTGAAAAGCATTTCAAAGTTTACTTTTTTTAAAAAAAAGAGGGAGAGATTTTGCTAGTAATCACTGCAATGGCAAAAATCAACTTTTCTAAAGTTTTAAATTGCGATGGCTTCCGCTTTTCAGATATAAAATCGCACAAACGGTACCTTGCAAAAACAAAACAAAACAAAACAACAACAACAAAAACCACCCAAGAAACCACACTAGAAATTCTAGTGCTCATCGGGCAGTCTTCCTCTTTCCCAGCCTCTCTAATAATTAAATGGTAAGAGTCTTAGGATGGACTTTTCCTAAGACGCTCATTAAGATAAACATTTTTTTTATGGCGACCTTGATTTGTGGCTACCAAAGTGCAATCGCAGATAAGTAAATCAACACAAGCTAGAAAAATGCTGGCTAGGTTGTTATAGGAAGGTAAAAAGCCGAGGAAGAGCGAAATAGAAAACATGGCTGGATCCCCAAAACTTGCTCTGGGAGCAGACTCCTCTGTAGGAGTCACTATTACCTCCTCCCGTCTCCCTCTGCGGGCGCCACTCGAGTGGAAAAAGCCTTCCCTTCGCCCGGAGTACTCTCCAAATCAGACCGAAGGTTTGGCAGGAGCGAAGGAGAACTAAATGAATTTCCCAGGAACTTTCGGTTTTCAGTTCCCAAGGAACTGTAAGCAGTAAGCTCTCCCCTCCCCCTCCCGCCGGGAAAGCATGGCTCGCGTCACCAGCTACCGCACGGTCCGCTCCGGATCAAAAGAAGTTACGATTCTTGGGAAAAACCAAACTCCAGCGGGCGGGCGAGCTGGGGAAGGCGGGCGCGGGGGCGGCCTGGTGGGCGGGGGCGCGCAGCCTCCGGCGACGTGGAGCTGGCGGGGTGCGGGGGCGGGCAGCCGCGGGGCAGGGAAGCCCCACGTGGGCGCCGGGCTGGGTCTCCCTGCCCCTGCCCTCTGCGCTCGAGAACGCGCTTCCTCTTCCGTCCTCCTGGGCGTCAGGAGGTGAAGTCCCGGCGGGTCGCGCCTGGGCCACTGCTGCCCGACGGCTGCGAGGCTGCCAGGCGCCTGGTGCCCGCTCCCCAGAGCCCGAGTCGCCCAGCTGGAGCTCGGAGGGCTCCGGGGACGCGCCGAGGCCCCGCTCCATCAGTTGCGCGCCCCGGAGGCGCACGGGGCCAGGCGCCGGGACGAGGGAGCGGGCGAAGAGGAGCAAGGAGACCGGGAAAGCTTCCCTACGGAGAAATGAGGAAGCCGGACGGGAAGATCGTGCTCCTGGGGGATATGAACGTGGGGAAGACGTCCTTGCTGCACAGGTACATGGAGCGGCGCTTCCCGGACACGGTCAGCACGGTGGGGGGCGCCTTCTACCTGAAGCAGTGGCGCTCCTACAACATCTCCATCTGGGACACCGCAGGTGAGGGTCGGCGGCATTTCCTCCAGTGCCCAGACGTTTTTCGGGGCAAAAGGACTTGCGGGGCCAGAGGTGCGCGGGGCCCAGGGGCTTCCGACCGCAGAGGAAGCGTCCCCAAGGGCAGAGTCCCCAGCCGCGATCAGGGTCCCGTCACTATGCTGGAGGCCACCCTTGGCCACTCTCTTTTCCCACTCGCCCTCCTTTACTAATTGGGAAAACTCTTTGCCTGTTTAGTCCTTCGGGGCATCCTAGCGACAGTCTAAGAATCTCCTGTCCCCTGTGTACCCTACAGTGATGTCTGGCTACTGAGCTCTGTAGCCTTGGCGCTGAGCCTGCTAATCGTAACCGGGAATAATGGCTCCGGGTTTTTTTTGTTTTTGTTGTTGTTTTCCAGTACTTTCAATATTTTGAGTGTTTTCATGAATGGAGTCTTATTTGATATCCACAATAACCTTGGGGCGGGGGGCAAAGCTAGTATTTTTAGCCCTTCTTTACAGAAGTGGAAATTGAGGCACAGAGCTGTTCCCCTCTGCAGGGTTTGGTCAAGAGAGCAGGAAATAGAACTGGAGTCTCCTGTCTTCTAGACCAGGACATATTTGCATTTTCCAGTTTATCATCTGCTTAGTCTTCGTTTATATATGTTATGTGGGTATGGAGTAATTTCCTGTAGAAGCATTTTTACGAGAGGTAATGAATTATTTTTGGTGCCTGTAGTATTTGTGATTTTTCAAAAGTACATCTTGTTAGAGTTCCTTAATTCAAGCTTTCAAGTTGTTAACTCTGTAAAATAAAATAACACTCACAATTATAGGGTTACAATGAAATATATTTTCTTTCCTGTGAAATCGAATGAGAAACTGGAAATAGTATGGCACATTTTCAATGAGCGAGAAACTTTAACGCCTGAAACTGTAAGGGCGGTTTCTTTTATGTCAGCACTTTAAAAAGTGATATACCCAGAGTTCCTGTCCAGAATTTTAGAATTGCCAACTTGGGTGCACTAGTCGTTAAATAAACAAGATTATAATAAATTCTCTATTTGAAACTGAATTAATGAAGTTCACTGATGTACATCCACCCATTCCCCTTACCCCTGCTTTCTTCTTTGCTGCCTTTTTTTTTTTCCGTTGTTCTGGTGGTTAATGTCCTTTTTTTTTTTTTTTCTTCAATCATCCTTTGAAAACAGCTTCACCCAGGTAGAAATGTGCCTTTCCCTGTTCTTTATTCCACCTCCACCTTCCTCCCCAGGCCACAGGATGAGATTTCTCGAAGATCCTTGACATAGATCCTCTAACATGTAAACATTTGGTAATGGTAGATTGCAAGCTCAACAGAGACTGTTTTACACAAAGCTTTGGCTGTTTACTTCTTTTGTTAATTGCCTGTACTTTACTGCTGCATTTGGTTAATGCAGTATTGGCAGTGGGGGACCCAAATGGAGACCTCGATGCAGACTTTTACCTTGCTTCCTGATGTTTCTGGAACAGGACTTGCCAGAACAGGCTTCTCCTGCCCTAGAGGGTATGAAGTCGCTGCTTAATTTTGACTGGTCGTTTTCCTCTTCAGTGCCAAGGACATGACACAGCCGGAATCTTGATAACCAGAGAATTTGTACTATTGGTGATGTGACTTCCTAGATATCTTGTCAGGTTCCCGAAGGCAGCGACTCATTTCCTGGCTGCCTGGGCTGCAGCTTTCTTTTTCCTGGAAGGCGGAGTGTATGGGCAGTGGGGGCGGCCATATCCCATTGCATCACATTGTGTACATGCGCTCAGGGTGACTGTGGTTCAGAGAAAACCGTGACATGGGTCACCTCCATAGGCTGTGGGGTTATGGGACACTTGGAGGGAAAAGAGACGAATGAAAAGATGGATTCCTTTCCATAATGCTTACTGGAAATTCAAAATTTTAACTTTTATTGGACCCTACTTTGTTTCTCCTTCTGTGGTGCTCTTAAACTGACCATTCTGCAGACATTCTAGTTTTTGTTACCAAGGCAGAAGGATGAGTAACGTGAGGTGGAGTGGGGTGGGGGTGATTCAGACCTGGGTCTCTGAGGTCCAGACCGTCCGCCTATTCTGCCCTCATCTCTCCCAGCGCTTGCTCCTGATTTACTCTCTTGACTCAGTTGGGCAGACAAATGGGGTGGTAGCCTTGTCCCCCATGGTGTGATAAGTTCAGGAAGCCAGGGTCGTTCAGAGACCAGCAAAGCCCTGACAGAATATCCCGCTTCCTGCTCTTTGTGACTCCTTTGTTGGTTTGAACAGTCTAAAAAGATGTTGCCTGTTGTTCAGCAAATATTAACCGAGTCCTTACCACGTGCCAGATAGTGTTTGGGAGCCTAGTTCTATAGCATTGAACAGGACGGACTTGGTTGCTGCTCCGTGGGCTTTATATTCCAGAGGAGGAGAGACCAACAAAGAAGTGAATAATAGAATCTCTCATCTGATAGTTGCCAGGAAGAAAAGGTAAGAGGGTGATGAGAGAGTAACCAGTGTGCCAATATAGACCCCTCGCCGGAGCCCTGGAAGCCTTGATGCCACCTCTTCATTTGTTTGTCCTTCATTTTTCAAGGTGGTGGCCCTTTAGGGCGGGCACAGTGTCTGGTCATCTTTGCAACCCCAGTGCCTCCCTTGAAGACAGAGGCCACGGCGGGAGCCTAGAGCAGTGGTTAACACTCCAACTCTAGCTCCCGGCTGCCTATGCCTCCATCTCTACTCAGCCTCTCTTTTCCTTTTCTGTTGCTGCTGTCGTGGGCTGAGGCTGTTGGGGATGTTGGCATGGATGAAAGTATTTTGCCTGTGGGACAGACGTCAGTCTTTGGGAGCAGAGGGTGGGCTGTGTGGTAGGCAGACGCCCACAGACGCCCCCATCCTCATCTCTTCACAGTCTAACTGAGATTGAAAACTCCGGCCTTTTGATCCTTCCAAGGCACTCTCAAAATATGATCCAGCCACACCCTGAGGCGTCTCTCCAGGGCATGTTTTCTATTAGTGAATTTCCTAATTTGGGCATCTTTTGCCATCTGGTTAGGCTGAGAATTTCCCAACTCCTCAGGTCCTGGTTCCTCACAGTTCTCCCCTCAGGGTCGCTTTCTGCTCTCACATTTTGTTATCTACAGCAAGAAGAGACCAGGCAGTACCTTCAACATTTTGCTTGTAGATCTCCTGGGTTAAACATTCAAGTTCAACATTTACAAGTTTTGCTCTCCACATAATTCAGGGCGCAATTGAGCTAATCTTCCTGCCTCTACATAACAAGGATCCCCTTTCCTCCAGTTCCCACAGACATGTTCCTCATTTCTAGCTGAGTGCTCACGGGCAGCACCTTTATCCGTATTTCTATGTACGGTCTCTTCATCCTGATTTGGGCATTCTCCAAGACAGCATATGTTTTCTCTACCATGCTCCGCGTTTCCTTCCACATCCTCACTAGCAGGATCATTAACATTCATGGTTCTCCTAACAGTGTGTTCAGGGCCATCTAGGCTTTTTCTAATCGTGCTCCTTGGAATTCTCCCAGCCTCTTCCTATTGTCTAATTGCAAAGCTACGTCCACCCCACTCCAGGTACTACAATGTATATTAGTTTGCTTTTGCTGCTGTGACAAATTATCACAGTCATGCAAAATAAGACAGATGTCTTACCTTATAGTTCTGTAGTTTAGATGTCCAGCATGGGTCTCAGCGGGCTAAAATCACTGTTGTTGGCAGGGCCCCAGGGGGAGAAGCTGTTTGCTAGACGCTGCCCATGTTCCTTGGCTCATGGCCCCCTTCCACCTTCAATGTCAGTCAGCAATGGCTGGTGGAGTCTTTCTCACCCCGCCTCACTCTCACACCTCTCCTCTACAGTTAATGGACCCTAGATGACACTGGGCCCTCCCAGATAATCAAAGACATCTTACCTTGAGGGCAAGTGATGAGTGACCTTCATTCCATCTGCAACCTTAATTTCCCTTTGGCCATGAAACATGACATATTCACAGGTTCCCAGGATTCGGATAGGGACGTGTGTGTATGTGTGCAGGGCACATTCCACCACAGCTGCTCACTAGATGTGTGACTTTGTGCTGTGTCACCTCCCCACACCTCATTTTCCTCACATATAAAATGGGGACAGTTGTAGCAACTACCAAAAGCATTGTTGCTGGGACTCAGAGTTAATATTAATCAGAGTTAATATTTACAAAGTGCCCAGAACAATACCTGGAACCTGGAAGCACCATGAAGTATTTGCTGAACAAACAGACGTCTGGTAGTCCTGGGTGCTTGTGTCACAAAGTGAAAACAGAGGCCCAGGTGGGCCCCAGTAAATAATTCTACTTTGAATGGAGAAGTCAAGGGGGTGGGGGAAGCTTGTAGTGAGCTGTGTTATATAGTGGCCACAGGTGATACTGAGATTCCTCAGATACCTCTAAGGCTGGGCCTTGTTTACATCCTTACTCTGCGATAAACCTCAGGGCTGTTTGGAATCAAGCCAGGGACCTGATGCTGTCTGGCTTGACACATGGAAGGCAGAGATGGTTTGTTTTCCTATGCCCCAACTTGTGTTCTTCTTAAGTTGCGAGAGAAAGAATATCTCTGCCTTGTGGTCTCAGCAGAGAAGTCTAAATAGGAACACCAGTGCGCTTGGTGCCAGAATCCCAAGGACCACATCCCCTGAGAAGGAGTTGGGGTGTGGATGGCCCTGGAATCCATGTGACATAGGCTGGGACTGAGAAAACTCGGGGCTCTTTGGGGTGAAAGAGAGAAGACTTGGGGCCCCCAAAACTGGTTTCAAAGTTTTGAAAGGTTGTCATGTGGAAGAGGAATTTAAGTCTTGTTCTACATTTTACTCCAGATAGTAGAACTAGGTTTGATGAGTGGGTGGGCTTTTATTACATGAGAGCAGATTAGGTCTGTGCGTAAGTGTAACTGGAGCGGGCTGCCTTCCAGATCGGGGCGCAGCTGCTGTTTGCGTGTCACCACGTGCAGGCAGGCCCTGTGCCAAGGGCCTTGCATCCATGCTCTCATTTTACAGAACATGACAGGGAGTCTTACAGAATGGAAGCAACTTGTCCAAAGTCACGTGTAAGTGGTGACGATGGAACGAGAACTGTGTCAGTTTACCTCTGAAATCTTGACCATAGTGTCACTGTGAAATCAGACTGGATGCCATTGATTCAGGACCTATAGTGGGAATTTCTCCAGTGATTGAGGTTTTTCCCTCACAAAGCTAAAAGTCAGTGATTTATGAAGAAAAGATCTTGTTGGGTTAAGGTTCTGAGGCTCTCCTGGTCCCTCTCTGACCCAAGAGATGACTGAGCCCTCTGTAAACCCAAGCTGAGCTCTGTGAGGAAGAGAGAGGCCGCCTTGCTCAGAGCAGGCTGTTCTACCCGAGATCCACAGCAGCTGGTTTAAGATCTTTCTCTTCACTTCACTTTAGTGCAGCCCACATGAGGATCCTGGAGTTCCTTATTGGTGCCCTGGAAGAAGGAAAATTTAATTGCTTGTGCCCATGAAGTCAGCTAAAGGGTCTTGGTGGCCTGTGGTAGATGAGAGTCTTGGTTCTGTGAACTGCAGTGCTGTCCAGGGGGAGCGTCAAGTGGTTTTTGTGAAGGACTGGCTTGGTGTTCAGCTGAAGGTGCTGAAATGAGATAGACCGTCCAGTTCAGAGGCCAGTGAGCTGCCCCCATCACTCTCCTTGCATTCCTCACAAAAGCCACAGACTTCCAAGGCAGCTGCTCCTAGATCCAGATAATGCGGTGGATGCCTTGTCTTACGCCAAGTGAATTCAGGTTGCAAGGTGTGATCGTGTTTTGGATGAGTACGGAGACTAGATAGCTCTCTGACAGGGATCCCAAGAGTTACTGATGGTTGGTACTTTTGACCACACTTTTAATAAAAAGCTCTTGAGAAGTGGGTAGACAGCGGTGCAAAATGTGGAATCCACTGGGTGGAGGAAGTGGAATTTTAGGTGGCACTCTTACGCGATTAGGTGAGGCGTCTGAGAGGTTTTCTGAGCTCTTGATATGGCAGCAACCCTCAGCTTGACTATCCATATTTGTGGGACAGGAGAGCAAGCAGCAGATGACACCTCCTTTTTTTTTAAATTTAGATCAGGGGACTGATGTGGGCCCACTGCCTGATTTTGTAAATAAAGTTTTATTGGGGCACAGCCATGCCCATTCATTGATGTATTGTCAATGGCTTGCTTCCGTGCTGTAACAGTAGAGTTGAATTGTTGCCCCAGAGACCATACGTAGTCTGCATAACCAAATATATCTACTCTCTTTTTTCATTAAACTTTTTAATGAAAAAGTTTGCAGGCCCCTAGTTTAGTTTATGTAACGGGATTTTTTTTATCTAAAAATCTTTTCCATTGTTGAAACTTCCAAAAGAGTTTAAAATTTCGAGATTGAGGGAACTCTTGATTCAGTTAAACTAGGAGAGCAACCTCTTATTTTCTCCAATGTGTGCACACTCTGAGGTAGATTAGAATGGGATTCGGGGGATATGGATTTAAGATTAAGGCTTCCACTGAACACATCCCCATTAAAATTTGGGATCTGGAAGCTAAACACGCTAAGCTTCTGCTATAGGTGGGTCCACGTCTTTATCCCTCCTGAAGGCTTGAATGGATGCCCTCTGGGTGCAAGGCTTCATTTGCAGAATCCCTGTGTTGTTAAATATCTGCTTTCTTGAAAAAAAAAAACAAAAAACAAAAAACAGTGGCCTGAAAAAAAAACACAACAACAGTGGCCTGATTGTGGATGCGGGGGTCAGTCATTGATGTGGATATTAAGATAGGTGGAAGAAAGTTGGCTATTCTGAATTCAGCCAGAGCAGACAAAGCAACATTATACTTGAGATTTGGAAGAACAATAGATGCTTGTGAACAGCTCGGTTTGCTGGGAGGCTCAGCCCAGAGTCCTTCTGGAAGGGGTGCTTTAGCAATTCTGTGGGTGGGAAGAGTTACTTGAGACTCATTAGTGTGATGCCCATGCAGGAGAAACTTAACGAATATAGCTGGCCTTAATTAGTTATTAACTAATACCTGCCTCACATTTAATGCCTTTGGAAGATAATTTCATGCTTCCTTATCTTTAAGCTCATAGGAGAATAGAAACATTATGATGCTTGTTAACGTTCCAAATTGAACTTGCCTGTGTTGTTTTGTTGTGACACTTTGGTCCAATACGAGTCCCTGTCTGTGAAAAAGATATTTTATGCACACACACATTCAGTCCCGTCCCCCCCAACATGGTCTAATTGCTGTTTATTTTTAGGATAACGGTTGCATTGCTGTGATGACTGTCATGACCCAGCCATCCTGTGCCCACTGACCACCTAGAAAGATTCAAGCTTTTGTTTGTCCCAGTCTGCCCCAGAACTCTGGCTTCCCAAGTCCTGTTGTGTACATCCCTGACATAAGCCTTTCTATCGGACCTCCTGGATGCAGTCAGCTTCCCTGCTCAAAGCCGTTCCAGGCCATCCACAGCTTTATTCTTTTCCTCCTGTTAGCCAACACAGGTGCCATATACATCAGCCCAAATGCACTGTGTGTGTGTTTTTTTAATGCGCTGTTTTTAATTTTCCTATCTGTATCTGCTCTTTCCTTTGCTTATAGCATCTCTTTTTCCTGGAACATCTTCTCTTCTGGTGATGCCTGACTTGAATTTTTCCCCATCTTTCAGTATCACTTCTTTTGTGAAGCATTCCTTGGTCATTGTAGCAGGAGGGAAAATTCCTCCTCCTTCCAAAAATTGTGCTGCAAAGTGACTTTGTAGCCCCTTATTACATACTGCCGTTTATCTTTCCTATTTTTGATGCCCATTTGTCTTCCCTCTGATTTACAAACTCCTTAAGGGTCAAATTGGGTTTTATTCATTCTTATATTCTCCATAGAATCTAGCATATTTCTCGAAGGTATTTCTTAACTAAGTTTTTGCTGAATGAAACTGTTTTAAGCAATGGGAGAAATTTGGGGAGGATAAAATTAGCAGTTTTATATTCTTAATGATGTATTGATACTGCATGATAAAATTAGTGTAAAGATATCATTGTCATGAGCCCTATAATGCATCTAATAATATGCCAGTGTGTGTATGGTAAGTAAATATTGGCCTGTGGTGTTAATTATATGGTATCCTTAAAACAATTATGTGGTGTCTTGATTTCTTTTGGCTTCAATATCATTAAAAATCTATTTAATCTGGGACGATGGAATAGATGCTTCTTTTCCTTACTCTCTCTACTAAGTACAGCTAAAACCCTGGATATTAAATACAATAACCCAGTCTGTGGGTTTTTTTCTCTTTTCTTTTCTTTCTCTTAACAGTGTCTTTCAAAGAGCAGAAGTTTTTAATTTGGTGAAGACCAATTTATTCTTTCATCGATCTTGTTTTAGGTGTCATATATCTAAGAACTCTCTAACCCAAGGGGATAAAGATTTTCTTCTACATTTTCTTTTAGAAGTTTTTTAGTTTTAGGATTTACTTTTGGGTCTAAAATCCATTTTGAGCTAATTTTTTACATATGACGTGAGTTACAGTACAGGTTCTTTTTTTTTTTTTTTTTTGCATATGGGCACCCAATTATTCTAACAACATTTGTTGGAAAGTCAGTTTTCGTTTTGTTTTAACTTTTGCTTGTTACATAGTGTTTGGTATACTCATGTTTTAAGTGTACAGACCTGGAGAATATACTATTTAGGTAGTTAATATCTTCATGATGAAAATAGTCACTTTCTTGTTTCTCTTAGCTGACATTATGCAGCTACATGTATATAATTCTGTAATGCAGATTTCATTTATTTCTCCACCTGTGTAATGGAAGTGAGGTTGGAGGGGCAGGGCATTTGGAGGTGGCACAGGGAATATAGACCTAAGAATTGTGAAGTTTTAGCCTTGAATATTTTCTTGGCTATCAAATAGCCCAATTTAATGTTTCACCCTTTCTCAGTACCCATAGCTTTAGAAAGAACTTCACTTGCTGAGCTTGGTGACAGCTTTACCATTTTATCCCCTTGTTTTTCACTGATAAATCATTTCCAACCAGCATTCCAGTTCTTCTCTGTGATCTTTCTTCCTCCACAACCCAGGCCACTCAAATCAATACATTTACTCCAGTAACTTATGTTCCATTGTATGGCCAAGCTAAGCTTGTATCTCCTAGCAAAATGTTTCCTAAACATCTGTTGAGTTTTTTGTTGACCATAAGATATTGATGTGGACTGATGGCTTCCCTCACTCTGGTATAGTCTCCCCTTGTGTGCTGGTCTCCAGCTTCTGAAATAGCTGAGCTATCTACTGCTAGGTTTCCTAGGGTTTGTGTGTGTGTGTGTGTGTGTGTGTGTGTGTGTATGTATGTGTGTACCAGAATAGCCTTGGCCCTGTGAACAAAGTAGAGCTTAGCTTTAACATTTCAGGGTTTGTTTGTAGCAAAGAATAGACCAGTTGAACCATTGTAGGATCCATAAATTCACCTTTGGAGCTATAAAAGATTCTTAAGTTCCTAACACAGGAGGGTTTCATTAAATTTGGTATATCCATTGCATGTGTCCATATAACAGGACTACAAATTGAAATACTCTGGGCTTAAAAATTAGAGGGTTTAGAGATCACTTTTCTCAGCCTCTTCTTTCAGATGAAGAAACAAACTCAGGATGTTATTTAATGTCCAGTGGTTCACTGGTGGCAAAACAGAGACCAGAGGCAGGGTCTCCTAGAGCTTCTAAAGCAACAGTCTTTACACGGTTAGCACTCTATTCCATGCTGCCTTGCTCTATGTTAATTACAGGGGCACATCTGGACTTTGAAATCCTTCTTTGCTGTTGTCTGCTAAGTAATTCGTAGTGTTCATATGGAGACCTAGTTTGGAAGCAGGTTGAATCATCACACCCGTACTTATGACCTCCTAAGGCAGGGTTGCTAAGGCATAGCTCCTACCTTCCTGGAGGCCCTTGCTGGTGAGAGGAGCAGGCATTTATCATGACTTCCTGGGTGCCAAACATCATGCCCAGGCTTTGGAGGCATTCACTCTTTTATTTTTTACAACCACTCTGTGGTGTAGGTATTATCATCACCTTCATTTTACCCACAAGGAAACTGAGGCCTGGAGAGGTTAAGAGACTTGCCCCAGCTTGTGCTGCAAGTTGAGGAGCCTGGGTTTGAGGTCAGTTTTTCTTCCAAGTCCATCCTTTTCAACATTAAACTGCTCTGGCCAGGCACTTTCCTTTAGTGTTTTCCAGGGTACAGAGTGCTTTCTCGTACATTCTGTCCTTTGAAAGCCATTGACAGAGACGAGATTAAGATGAAGACTGGACCTCGTGTGTTTGGGCAGCACAGCCAGGCAGAAACTCGCATGGGCAGAAACAGCACATCCAGCAGTAAGCCAGCCATTCACCCAGCAAACAGAGCCGCCTGCGCCTTCCGGAGGCTGGACTTGGGGTGATGACTGAATCGCAGGCGTTTTTTGAATGACAGTTAACTGGCATTTGTATGTATAGCTTTTGATATAAATAGCCTGTGTTAGAAGTATATCCAATTTATCAGTCTGTGAGGCTTGAGTCTTCTGTGGACCCCAGAAGATTATGTTCTTAAATTGAACCTATTGTGAACCTTTGATTAGATTAGCTCAGTTTAGGGCCATTTGGTTAGATTGCTCCAGTAGGGCATGGCCCAGGCTGGGTCTTAATCGTTGTACTGGCATCCTTTATAAAAAATGGAGGAATAAAAAGCCACAGAGACAGAGAGAAGCCTCCAGAAGATGACAAACCCAGGAGAGAGAAGAGCCACAGATGGAGCAGCCAGAGCCTGAACGAGACCAGGCCTGGAGGAGAAGGGAGAGACAAACCATATGCCCAGTTGCCCACAGCTGCACTTGGAAAGACGGCACGCCTGATGATGCCTTGATTTGGACACTTTCATGGCCTCAGAACTGTAAGCTTTTAACCAAGTAAATTCCCATTATAAAAGCCAACCTGTGTGGAGCGGGTGTAGCTCAGAGGTTGAGCAGGAGGCTTCACATCTACGAGGTCTCCCGTGTTCAATCCCTGGTTCCTCCTGAAAAAAAAAAAAGCTAACTCATTTCTGGTACATTGCTCCCAGCAGCTTTTAGCAAACTAAAACACAGTCTGCAATTTATCTTTTGTTTCTTGAAAGAGGGTGAGGAGTTGGGATTTCACTTTTTCTTCAGTGTTTCTGATATTCATGTAACTCCCCATTGTTGAGTGTCCTTTGTTGAGTTTCCACCAAAGCCCAAATCCGGGAATCAGAGTTCCCTGTCTTGGAGAGTACGCTGAGATAAGCAGCAGCTAAACTGGAGTATTGAGGATAAGCTGCAAGTTAGTTCATTGCCACAGGGTCCACATGACTGCCCACAGTGTATGTTTGAGAGTTTGAAGGCCAGGTCAGTGGGATGAGTGAAAACATGCATTCCAGTTTGCCAGGGCATCCACTGTGTGTTTGGGAAGAAAAACTTTTTTTTTTTGGTAAAGTAACAAAAGACCTTTTCTTTCTTAGAAGCTCCTGGCTTTATTTGTAAAACTGTTGCTTCAGGTGGGAATGGCCGTCAGGAAGGGGTGGGCAGTAGAGAGGTGGGGGCTTGGGGCATGGGGCTGTTAGCAAGGGGTGGGGAGGAGCTGGCTCAGATCTCATCAGCCTATGTATACACCTTCGGTCCACCAGCAGACCTTCTCTTTTTCCATCTCCCCCTTAAAAGCAACTGTTCTCTTTGTCCTTTGTTATGATGTGACTCATGGCATTTCTCTTAAAAGATGATGTTTTCATATCACCTTCTTTGGAATTTAAGCCATAGTAGCTGCTTTGCACCAAGGTTTTGAGAACGCGGAAGAGATGTTGGAATTTCTTGCATGTTTTGAAGAGCAATACAACTTCCATAGGTACCTTAAGCATTTCTAGCTTAGGGATCCTGTAGCAGCTGGGCTTGGTGTTTCGGACTTACTGATTCTCAGAAAATTTCTTTCTTAGTCATTGTTACGGCCTCTCTCCCCTCAAATAAATATATGTTTATAAATATATATTTGTGTGTTTTGGGAAAACAATAAAAAGTTACTGTATGATTGCTTTTTCTTTTATGCCTAGTACATGTTTTAGGCTTGCTGAATGTTAAATTGTTAGAATTTTATTAAAAATCCTGAGACCTGAAAAATTTCCAGATAGGAAATTTTCTTGAAAGAATCATGGCCTAAGTGCAATTAAATAACTAAAATGAAATATAGCCCTTGAACAAGGTTATTTTATGTAATATTAGTTCTTGTACATTAAGATGCAAAGATTAGAATTACGGTGTTATTCAATTTATTGCTCTGCTTTGAATTATTTAAAATTTTAAAAACATTTGTTGGACCAAAAAGAATGTAGTGTTCTCGGGGAGTGGATGTGGCTCAAGCAGTTGAGCACCTGCCTCCCACATGGGAGGTCCTGGGTTCAGTGAAAAAATCAACTCAGGAAAGCCGATGTGGCTGAGCGCGGGCTTCCCATGTACGAGGTCCTGGGTTCATTCCCCGGCCTGTGGTACCTCAAAAAAAAAATAGTATTCTAATTCAAAGTGTCTAGCTAATGCACAATTTTTGTATTTATATTTATATTTCCCTATTTATTTTTTGAAAGTTCTTTATTTTATTATTAGTGGTTTTCACAGTCATCAAGAATTGCTCTTGCAGTTGATATACATTTACACCTTATAGCCAAGGATTTTTCACTACCGGTCACATCTAAAATGCTTACCTATATTAGAAAGTAAATGTTCAGATATGAAGAATAAATTGAGCGACATTTTGTAATACAGTTTATCTAAGCTGCCTGACTTGCTTGCAGTCATCTGCTGATCCCACACAAGATCAGGCACCATCTTACACAGCCTCCCCAAGAGGGAACCTCAATCACTGATTTCAGCCAAGTAATAGCTGATGCTTACATAGCACTTACTATATGCCAGGGGCTATTCTCAACTCTTACTGTATTTTACCTCATTTAATCCTCACAACACCCCAAAGAGGTAGGCAAGGTCATTGTCCAGTGTAAGTTTATACAAAGCCAGGAAGTAGTAGGAGTTTGGATTTCCACCCGGCAGACCTGCCCCAGGGTTCATGCACTTAATCACCAAGCCATGCTGTGTTCTGGAACAGAGCTGACATCTATTCTAAAATGTGAGTGAAAAGGTGAAAGAATTGCTCGGTGTACTATACACGCTCTATGTATGTGTATGTGTATATGTATATAGACACATAATATAATACAATACATTATATATATTATAGTACATTCTGCTTAGTGCCCAGTATGCCTGTGATCTGAAAAAGTACTGCTGTACCCAAAAGGATTAAACGAAAATTAGTTTCAGCCTTGAGGCTGTCCGCATCACAGCTAACACGGTTAATTTATTAAATGCCTGTTCATTCAGCTCTTAACCCATAGAGAATTAATATGTACTATATATATGTTTGAAGTTTGTTTTTACTTTGTGGCTGAGATATAGCAAGGTAATTCACTGTTACAGGACTTGTCCTTGAGAGACATCCCAAATCCATTCATTTCCCTGAGCTCGGCTGGGATGCCTGCTGGATAAACTTGTCAGTGAAAAGGTGCATTGTGAAATGCTTTGACTTGGCATAACAATAAGTCCTGAAGCCTCACTTGGTGGTGGTCCAGTCTTCTGTTGTAGCTGACTCCCGGAGAAGGAGGAATACTTTCTATTGTTTGTGGTATGAAGGTCCAGCTTGTACTGTTCTTAAAATCTCGAGACCAGTTAAAGGTCTGTATGCGGGGACACATCCAGTACCATGTCACCATGCATGCTTAAATGCCCTGTGAGGGCAGTCTGTCTCAGAGCTGTGTGCCTAAAATAAAAATAAGGTGTTTCTGTAAAGACCAATGTATAACTGTGCATCTTTGCAGGTTGTTACTGTCTTTTGGAAAGCTATTTTCTGTTGGCTTTTCTTGAAAAGACTTGTCCTACCTATTTGGTAATCAGAATTTTTTTTTTTTTCTTTTTGGATGAATCAATTGGGGTACCTTTAGAAAATAAGACAAGGCTATTATCCTTTATGTCTCTGAGTTTCAGCAATCTCATCTTAAACTTGTAGTAATAAACTTTATTTGCAGAGGTAATTACGAAGCTTAAATAAGACAATGGATGTTAAAGGGCCTAGCATGCTTCACTAGACTCTCAATAATAAATATTATCTTCCCTTTCCTGGCACATAACAGATACCCTTTACCTTACAGGGTGATAAGGCTTAAATAGCTAAGGCTTTTGTTTTCTTGTGCCTATCTTAGAGATTTTGCCTGATTTGCCAAGAAGTAATTTTTAGAATTGTTGATAGGTATGCCTTTGATTGGACATTTAATTTTCATATGCTTCATAGTATGCCTGGACCCAGCTTGCAGATGAAGACTGAGTGATCCAGTGTGTTTCTGTAGAGTCAGATTATCAAATAGGAAAATAGAACTCAGAAGTAAAGTGGTAACGTTTTCCCCAGAGACAAGGTGTTATAATCATTAATTACTTAAAAAATGAAGAATGATAGACCATAAAGAGGTCCTTGACTTAATATTAAAGGGAATATTTTATAGACTATTATTGTGCCCTTTTTAGATACTGCTTTGTATTTCTTTTTTTTTTTTTTTTTGTAGGGATTTTACTATGTTACCCACTTTGTACTTCATTTTTTTGTACGCGTCCAAGCTCTGAGGAGCCTTCTAGCCACCTCAGCTACCACCGCAGCAAAATTAGGGGCTTAATGATCTTGAAGGTTCTTCCTAGTTTTAATATCCTACTCTGTATAGAATGAACATTCAGTAAGTGTAAACTTGTTTGTTCATTTATTTATTCAACACTTTTTTTTTTTTTTTGAGTGCCCTCTGTGAATCAGGCACTGTGCTAAGCTCCGGAAATAGCAGTGAACAAATCAGAAAACCTTTCCTGCCCTCAAGGTATTTAAAGTCAAATGGGGAAGATTGACATTAAACAAAGAATACTTATAGTATGAATTGTATAAGTGCCATGAAGGAAAAACATAGGGTGTAGGACAGGGATTAGTTGGGGGCCTAACTGAGAGTTGAGGGGGGTCATGGCAGGGTATCTGTGAGCATGAGATGTTTAAGACCCGAAAGTTAAGTAAGAATTAGCCAGGTGGAGAGTGAGGGGAAAAGCATTCTAGAGAGAAGCAATAGTAGGTGCTGAGGCCCCTGAAGTAGGTCAGAACTTTGCTATTGCAAGGAATTATATTCAAGTCCAGTGAGCCATAGAGAGCAGGGGGAGGAAGGTCTGGATGAGGACGGAGGGGCCAGACCAGCTAGGGCTTTTGGCCATATTTTATTTTCAAGTTAATAGGCAATAATGGAATAGTTTTAAA
The DNA here is from genome assembly GCA_029593785.1 of Cabassous unicinctus. NCBI lineage: Eukaryota > Metazoa > Chordata > Mammalia > Cingulata > Chlamyphoridae > Cabassous > Cabassous unicinctus. Next base: position 26,786 of record JAQZBX010014122.1, read on the forward strand.
GCAAGGGAAAATGTTATATGTTATTTTTATGGAACTCCCTCTGGCTGGATTGGATATGGGCAAGTGTAGAAGCATGGAGAACAGTCGGGAGGCTCTTACATGATGCAGAGGTGATGGCTTGGACAGGGTGGTTCCAGTGGAGATGGGAAGGACAGTTTTGAGACAAATATTAGAATTGACAATGTAGTGATGGACATGATGGGGGAGGGGAAGTGGGTATAAAACGCAACTCCCAGGTTTCTGGCTCCAGTAATTGGGTGGCATGGTACTTCCTAACAGGACATGGAACACAGAGGAAGAAGGTCCTGGAAGTTGTCAGATGCAGTTGTTTTAATTTTGAGACACTTAAATATGGAAGTGGCAGTGAGCAGTTGAAACTTAAAAGCGAGGTCTGGCCTGGAGGTTGAATGAATGGATGAAAAACTACATTGTGTACCAGATGAAAGGTTTTCTGAACCCATGGCATGCATGTGCACAAAGCTGAGCCTTTGAAAGTTAAACTTTAAACACTGGAGGTGACTAATGATTTACCATGAAAACTTGGCCTTTTGTGTTTTACCCGTATTCATAAATCTTCTGTTGTCCTTTGATTTCCCTCAGGAACCAGTTGGGTGATAGAACTCCAAATCCCATTGCAAGGACAATGGAAACCAGGCCGTTTTGGACAATTGATTCTTTGGATCCTTGATGACCGAAGTCATGTGTAATGAAAACGTGTGCTTCATTGGGAACTAGGCGTTGTGTGTAACACACCTTTCCAAAGTTACCTGGTCTGATTCTGTGGGAGGTACTCTGCAGCTCTATAAATTGTGGCTGATAGCAATGCAAAATAATTCCTGTTTATACACATGCATAGTCTGTCCTATCCAGTAAAGGCTCAGTTGACATTCCTCTTCCTGGGTGGAAAAAACAGTTTTGCCTCCATTTACACATTCACTTCAGTATTCTTTCCTCCATACAGATTTGTCCATTTTTTACTTCTTTCAACTGGTTATGACATCGCCTGGTTCCCTCATTAAATGAGTTAAATAAAATCTTTAACATATATTTATTTTTGATGTCGCAATTTTACCTTTTCTTGAAAATTATCTTTTAACACGTGTTGGGGGTGGAATTGCTTAAAAACAATGCCATTTCTTGTTCTGGAAGAATTTAGAGACCCCGTTTACCATTGAAATCTCTTCCTTACCAAGAATGTAATCATAGCACTTCTGTGGTCCTTAGCTACTTGCTCTCTTGGTTAGTCCTTTAGTCCTTGGGCTCTTTGGTGTGCTCTTTGGGTCTCCATTTCAAGATCTTGTAAAATGTGGATACTAACAGTGGGGAGGATGAAATGAAATTGTGTATGTGTGTCTGTACAGCTTGACTATTTGTCTGGTACTTGAAGTAAACTCTCAATCACCGTTAGCTGTTATGACAGTTCCTGGAGAGAACACTCCCTGAGTTGGTAAAAGGAATCAAATTCAACTGATTCAAGGAAACTACAGAGGAAGCTGAGGCCCAGTTAGGCAAGTGTTTTGGCCCAGGGAATTCCATGTGCCAATAAACCTTTTTTCCTTTCTAATGTGGCTGTTTGTCCCCCCAAAATGAAAAGTCAGATAGAATGGAGACAATTTAAAATACTTCCCTGGTTTATATTGTAACCCGAACTCTTTAAGTGAAGCTCTTACATTAGTGATTAGATAAGAATGGTGTGTAATTTGCATCTCAAAGGTCTTGGGAAGTAGCATGGTCACAGTTGCATTTGTATTCTGTCTGGGCTAATAACAATTCTGGATTATTTGAGGACACTTTGTTCTCATTTTTCAAAACTGTTGACCTGTTGCTATTTCACCAGGCACCTTTTCTACAGCATTTGCAAAAGCACATTCCAAACCTAATTAATTTCTAATCTGATTAACTCAGGTTAGTTACCATTTAGCTGCAGGCCCCAGTTGATAATGAATGAGGTTTCTAATGCTGGGCCAGTGTTGTCCATTTCACTTTAGTTGGTTGAGGAATCTGCAGCCTCCCCTGTAAGTAGGTGGTGTCAAAGAAAAAAATTGCCTCAGATAATGATAAACAGGAAGGGATGACTTTATTCAAAGCTATAAGCGATAGAGAAGACAGAGACCAGAAGCCTGTTGTGATTGAGAGACAGGGTAACCAGAAGACTGTCACAGTGGGGGAGAGAGAGAGGGCTGAACTCTGCTGAAGCAGAGGACAAGAGGATTTTGAAGGACTGGGAGAAGCTAATGGAAGAGGACTGGACGGGGAGGTTGAGCGATGGGGAGTGCCCATGCCATGATGCTGTCTCCCTTACTGTCAAGGCCAGGGGGAACATGTTCTCTCTTGATTCTAGAAGGGCCAAGCTGAGGGAGGGAGGTCAGGGGACGAGGGACAAGGCCTGTCTAAGGAGAAGTTAGGGCCGTCCTGGACAGTAACACAACGGGCGAGGAATTTCTTAACCCACTCTCTTTTCCAGGATCCCAGGGTTCAACGTTGTCAGTGGAGAGTATCTGAAAGAAGGTAGTTGAATGGTAAAGTGTAACTGAGTTGCGGAGTTAGTTCTGTTACTGCTGTGTCTCGTCTCAGGGTGATGACGGCTGCCCCAAGACTGTCTGGGTCTTCTCAGCCTCATTCTTCAGAATGGGGCCCGTGGACCAGCAGCATCAGAATCCAGGAGCCACCCCAGACCTACTGAGTCAGAGTCTGCATTTTAATCCCGGTGGTTCACGTGCACACTGAAGTTGGATGAAGCGCTGCTTTAGGCATGCGGCAGCTATAGAGGAAATAAGCTGCGAGGGTGGAGAGGAGCAGGTATCACTCCATTAGATTTTTCTGGTGTTCTTATTAGGCAGTGTTTTTACATGCAACTCAAGACATACTTTTAAAAAATTTTACTTTTACATATGGCATAATACTGTTTTATGTAAATATGATAACCTAAGTTTCTAATAAAATATTTAATTATGAGTGATTTAAAAGGGTTTTTGCACTGTCAAATAGGATAAAATGAAATCTAGATACTCTCAGGTTGTTCCTCTTTATCCCCAGGATACATCTCTGATTTTACAAAGCCTGTCAATGGATAATGTACTTTTCAGAAAATTTTATTACATACCCAGTCTGCTGAGCAAGAGGTAACTAGACGAGGTAAACAGCCATAAAATCCTTTGTTTCCTTGGGATTGTTCAGAAAGGGCTTCATATGCTTCCCTTGGGGCAGAATTTACAGGAAAACATTTGTTTTCTGCTCTGTATTTCTCAGAGAGCTTTATATAATGGAGAAAAGCAACTTTTATTCTGTACAACAAAACTGTTAGAAATAATTGGGATATTTACTTGAATGGGTACTCCAGATTAGAGGCTACTCTAAATAACTTAATGTTTTGAGAAAACCCTTTTTAGAGTTAAAGAGTCAGTCTTCTTAATACAGTATTTGCTGGTTAGTTTTGACTTTAAAACAAGTTCAAACTTGCTTTTTAAAAATCTGAAATTATATATTTTTAAATTTCCTGCTTTAGCAAGTAGAGAATTTAGCAAATAATTGAATTTTTATTTGATAATCTCATTCTAAAAATCAGTTATCCTAGGTCAGCAGAGTGTCTGTAGAAGGTAAAGGAGTTTGGATTGAATATATTAGTATGTGAAAGATTTTTAAAAGCAAAATCTGTTATGCAAGCACCTTTCCTTTTGAGTGGCCTTCTTTTCTTAATATTGGTGTTAAAGAACATCTCAATTGTGTGAGTTATTTGGGTCTTATTACTGAATTTTCTTACTAAATTTATGTCTAAAAAGAGTGAGGTAATTTGAAAGTTAAGTTTCAGTAATTGTGTAACCTGAATAATTATTTCGGAAAGCCCAATCAGCAAGTTCCGGGTATGAGTTTAACTTGTGTGCAATTAATTATTTGAGTGGTTCGTATGGCATGTGACATGTTTTTTGCTTTTAGTTCAGCTTCCAGATTTTCAAATGGGAACAACAGAAATCACATATATGCTGATTTGGGTAAAAATGTGTTCACATGTTTATTTAAATATGGACATAAATTCACTTTTCTGAAATCTCCAGCCTCATATATAGCTATTTAGTTAGTTGGAAATAATTTGGAGTTTGGATTCCTTTAGTTAACAAAGAAAAAAAAAGCATTTTATAGGCCTGGTTTGAATGACTGTAGTTAGTTATTTGCTGACTAACTCAAGAAGTTGAGTGCTGTAGCCAGAGAGTAATTATCTGAATCCCTGCAATGCTGATTTTCATTTTATTACTGGTGTAAACCCTTGGACTTCCTAGACTAGAAGAATAATCATCCTCCTTTATTTCATAAAGCATGCTATGTCTTTAAATCCCTTTTGTGGTCACAGACTATTAAGAACAAAATTAAAGGAACTATAAATGCAAACAACTGATTTTGGGTTATTGGATTTTAATTATAAGCATATTTTAAAACTGTTTTATGATCACCTCTTCTGTTGACATAATTGATTAATTTATCTTGAAGTTTTAGTTCTTCTGGCAGAAAAAAACACGAATATCATGGGGTTAGGATGTTTTCCTTTTAAACGGCTCCCTTTAATATCTAGTTGATGGCTGTTGGCTTAAAGTCTTTCCTTGGTATGAACTGGGGACAGGATTTTCATGAAGTCTTTCCTATCCTTGTGACAGATAAATATCATGTGACTCTTATGTAACCAGAGGACAGTGGAAAGGGTCTAATCTCAATATCTTCATCCATAAGACGGGCAATACCTGCCCTGGGATTGATGAGGCCAAAATAATACCATGCAGATGAAAAAGTTTGTTGTAAACTACAAACTGTCTACACACACAGGCATTATCATTGTCTGAGAACAATGAACAATTCACTCAGAAAGTTTTGACTTGTCCACACTGTGTCCTTGCTGGGAAGGAAACGGCCGTTCCTGTGGGAGATGGTCCCACTGAAAAGATTAATGCTTTTCTTTCTTCACACTTATCTTGGCCTTTTGTGTTTTCTCAATTTCTGATAACAGAGGTATAATCGAAATCATCCCATCCTTATTTCTTGTAGATTTTGGAAACACAGTAACTTTTTTCCCCTAACCCATTTTTTCCCCAGTCTATCTAAAAGTAGGACTTGCAGTTGAGAGTATAGCATTGTGCTTTGAAGCAGGGACTCTAGAGTCTCATGGCCTGAGTTCAGGTTCTGCCTCTGCCGTTTACTGCCTGTGTGGCCGTGGCCAGCTCACTTACTGCCTGCCAGCTTTCTCATTGGTCATGGGGATTAAAATGGTGCACCAGTCCATAGGTTTGGTGGAGATTAAATCATTGAACATGTAAAGGGCTTAGAACAGCACCTGGACATAGTAGGTGCTGGTAAAGTGTTGGTGATTTTGGCTATTTTAAAAAGTTATTAATATTACCTTTACTCGTTATACGAGCTAGAATATTGTATATCCAAAATAAGCGTGTGCCGTTGTTGTGTCTCCTTGATGAAGACGTAACTTTTGCATCTAGGAGACCCGGTAATTGGTCCAACATAAAGTTTTGTGCATTACAGGACACTCATGCTTTTTACCACAAGTCCTGTAACAGCTTCACCTCTCAAGATGCAGCTCAGCTTTGTTTCTTTTACTGGATAGTTTGTAAGCTTTTCCCAGATCTTTTTTCAATAGTTACCATCTCTTGCATTTCTAAAGAAAGATAATGGTAAGAGCTATACTTTGATGATTCATTTCTTATCTCATAAATCATATTACAGGGAGTAGTATCAAGTCCAGTTAAAAACAGTGAAGCAATTTGAGATATTCCTGCCCAAGTGAACTTTATGTGATTTATGACTTGTTTTCAGGAAGTAAGCAGTTTTGTTGAATGGGCTTGGGACATAACTCATGACTTCTCTCATCTTGAATTTCAGCTTCTTCATTTAAGAATTGATTATTTGAGTTCAGTGTTATCTGAACCATCTTTATCAACTTCTCCTTTTGAAGTTCATTGACGTTCATTGGTTCATGGTTCATTGAAGTTTATCTAGCCTTTTCTCCTACTTTTGTAGAGGAGAGGAAATGGAGAGGGGAAGGAAGCTGAAACTTCTCTTGTAGTCTGACCCTCTACAGGTGGACATTAGCGAAAGGAGGAAACATTTTTCTTGTTTGATTCATGACAGGTGGTACCTGCCTGTCAAAGTGGAGACCACCGGCCTATAGTCCAGTTCTTACCTTGGTGGACATGCACTAAATTTATTTCATGTCTTGACATGAAGTGGCGTTTCTCTGCCCTCTGGCTAACTTTTAAGGAGAGAAATAAAAGCCACATCTCTGTTTAAGAGCTCAGAGAGGCCAAAACTTCTCATGTACCAGTTTCCCCTATTTTAGAGAGAGAAAAGCTGCAGCTAGATGTGCATCCCATCCTTACCGAGCGCCACTGCTTGGAAGGCCTTGTACCAAGGGTGTTGGGGTGGGCTATGGTGCTTTATGACTCTCCATAAAAAGGTAATTAACTGTACGAGTCATCTGATGGAAGGGCCCAAAGTTTGTAAAGAGTTCAGAGACAGGCAGGAACATATCATTTAGATTCCAGAGAACTGGGTTCCAACTCACCACTGTTGGCCACATGAACTAAGTGCCACTTGGTGTCTCTGAGCCTTAGTTTTGAGGGGTTAGGTATAAAATCTATTTTATAGTTTAGGAAACTAATAAGTGATAGCATCGGGATACCGAAGTTTGTTCAACCTCAAAGCTTGTACTGCTTCCTGTTTGTAAATGAGTGAATGGATATATGCAGGTCCGAGCAGTATTGGTGTATTTATTTCCTGAAGCTGCTGTAACAAATTGCTACGAACATGGTGGCTTAAAACAAAAGAAATTTATTCTCTCCCAGTCTGGTTGCTGGAAGTCTGAAATCTGGCTCCTTTGGGGGACTTTAAGGGAAAATCTGTTCCTTGCCTCTTCCAGCATCTGGGAGCTCCAGGCGTTCCTTGACTTGTGGCTATGACACTCTGTGCTCACATCACCTCCTTCTCTTCCTCCTATCTCCTCTGTATGTACCTTATAAGGACTCTTGTCATAGAGCCACCTGGATCATCCAGGATGGTCTCTTTATTTTAAGAGAGCCTAAACTTTATCTGCAAAGACTCCTCTTCCAGATAAGATCACATTAACAGGTTGTTGACATATCTTTTGGGGACCACTGTGCAGCCCACTACAGAGGGCAAGACTTGGAAAATTCCCTCTTTTTTGGGGCAAAAAAATCAAGAATAAAAAATGAAGTAGGAGATCATGTCAAAACCAGGAAAACATCCAAATTTAAATACCTTATTCCATTCTTCATCTCCCCATTCTGTTCCCTCCTGCTAATAAGATGTTCCTAGAAATGTCCTGCTGTTTATTTTAGAATTTGTATCTTTTCTGTTTATTGTTCAGTCATTGAAAACCTGGCAGGAAGGGACTTGCAAATTTACGGTACAGTACAGTTTTGTGGCATTTGCACTTTATTTGAAGGCTGCTAGGAAGCCACAGAAAGGACTCAACAACTAATTGTCACTTTGGGATCTGTTTTTTTTTTTTATTTCAAACTAGTAAGGTTAGTGTAGAGGGCAGAAAAAGGATCTTTAATGAGGAAGCAGAAAGTCTGGGTCAAATTCATACTTCCGGTTTTGTGAAAAACCCCTTTCACACTACTTCCTCGCTGCTCAGTGTCCCCAGGTCCTCTGAGCGATGTGGCCATTTGCTGAATGTGGTACAGGTGCTAGAAGCAGTCAGGAAGCGTGACCCAGCTGTTAGGGGGAAAGTACTTGGTGGCCATGTTGCTGCCAGAGGTGTATTGTGGGAAAGCACTGACAGGGCTTGGCCATCCTGCCCCACTGCCGCACGTCAGGCCCGTCACGGCCGGCAGTACCTCCCTGCCCTCTCTATTCCATCAAGAGAATCGGGGATTCCCTGGAGCAGTGTGTGTGTGTGTGTGTGTGTGTGTGTGTGTGTGATGTGGGGGAGGAGGGAGACAGACTGCTGAGACAGCCACACGCCCTTCTGGAGAGCAGCCATGTTGCTGAGGGGGCATTTTCTGAGAGAAACAAATGAGTAGCTCTAAGGTATCTTCGGCGGTGATGATCTTTCCCTGTGAATTTACTAGAGATTCTGTTTGAAAAGTAGATTCTTAGAAGAAGTATGTTGGGGCATAATAAGTGGCCTTACACAGTTGGTTCTTCACTTTGCACATAGAGATGGAGGGCAGCTGTGCCAAACTCAGTTTATTAACCTCGGAAAACGCATGGCCCCTTTTCTTACTGCACTAAAAGATTTAAAAATCTGTTCTTTGGTACTCGCTTTGGCAGCACATATACTAAAATTGGAATGATACAGGGAAGATTAGCATGGCCCCTGCACAAGGATGACACGCAAATTTGTGAAGCGTTCCATATTTTAAAAAAAAAGTCTCTTCTTTGCAGACATTCTTAGTGGGGAGAGTTGCTTCCATGTACCACTCTCTAACCAGGTTCATTATCAGACAGTTTCAGAACATAAACAGATGGAAATGTTTTACGTCTTGCCTGTGGAGTGCTTGCAACCCTGTGTATATTTGTCAAAACTCATCAAATGCATGAAATGGAGCTAAAGGAATCTTTCTGGTAGTATTTACAATGCTGTGGATGGAACTGGAAAACATTGGAGAAGGATTTTATTTTATTTAAAAAAATCTCTCTGCAGGGAGATATGTTACAGCTGGCTCTAGGCCGAGCTTCACAGGGCCCCTTTTACTGGTGGTCATATTTCTACGTGTGCTTTGAAGTTTATATTTGTTACCATCTCTGAGTCTGTTAATCTGTGTTTTATGTTTCTTTATGTCACATTGATATTTTTGTGAGCACCATTCCAATGAGCTGTCAGGACCTTGCAAGGAAGATAACTCATTTTAAAAGTACTTCTTTCTTTCAGCGTTTACATTTCCTCGTAGATCTTACCTTTTCAACTAATAAGAAATAAGAAACATTCTGATTCTCCCATTTTAATAATTGCCCTTTTATTTCACATTTCACTAGGTAAGTTGAATGATACAACATCTACCTGGGAAGCTTTTAAATACCCAGGCCTGACCTCCAGATCCTGAGTCACATGGTCTGGGATAGGTGGCTTGGGAATCAGTATTTTTTTAAAACTCTTCCCCACTCCCCACCATGTTCAAAATATGCAGCCAGGGTTGAAACATGATCTTTGGTGGCTGTATCACCTATTTAGTTATTTTAGACTAAAAACAAAAGTTATACAGTGCTCGGTGGAAAAGCTTGGTTGTCAATTGGCTTTAGGAAGCCTGGAGAATAAAATACAAAACAGTTGGTCAATTTCAGTTATCCAATAGCTGGTTTGGAGAATTATGGACTGTTGACATCTGTTTTCCTTGTACCTGCCTCTGGGCCATATTCCAACTCTTCAGATTCAGTGTGTAGCAAAAACACAAGAGAGCACCCCCAGAACTTGGGGAGAAGTTCATCCTCTGAAAGTAAGCCTCACAAAAATAAGAAAAATGCAGGAGATTGGTCCACTGCAAAAGTAAACCGGTAGGCCTTTGGAGATCTAGGAAATGGTCAGGCCCCGGAATAGTGATCAGAATTTATCCTTAGGCTTGGGAGGACTCCTAATTTGTGAAATGTGTAACACTTATATATGCTAGGCACAGTTCTAAGCAGTTTACATGTATGAATTAATTTTCACAGCAGCTCTTTCCTAGGTACTATTCCTATTCATATTTTAGCAATGGGGAAACCAAGGCACGAGTGGGGATTTGAAAGCCAATTATCCTCTAGACTCACTATGCTGTCTTCCAGTCCAGAGCAATGATGTGGCACCTGAAGGGTGGGAGCTTTCCTATTTTTGAAACTTCCAGAAAGGCAGACACCCTCTGTTGGCACTGTGTTCTGGCCACTAGAGATGGAGCATGAGCTACCGCAGGACACTCTGGGTCTCTTTCCTCTATTTCTGTAGGTGGTTAGGCCACAGACTCCCTGGGCTCCCTGGAGCAAACCTCCTTGAATCTGGGCGCTGCCACTTACCTTGTGTGTTTACGGTCAGTTTCTTCACCTTTCTGTGCTTCTGTTTCTTCCACTCTGACATGAGGGAAGGGAGTGCCTACTTCATGTGGTTGCTGGGAAGACCACATGACTTTAATTAATCCTAAGCCCTTGGGGACTTGGGAACTTGGAAACTTGCTCATGTTTACCAAGCTTTCCTCTGATTGCGAATTCAATTTTTTCTTGTTTACTACAGGGAAGGAATTATAAAGTTTAATATCTCATTCCCTGTTATAAATGACCAAGTTGATGTGCAAGGTTTCAGCTCCTTCTCTTACATGGGGAGAGCTTAAGACATACCCAGTAAATGGAATTAGCTCTCTGGGTAAACTGATAAAATTGAGTCTCCAGATCTGGGAGTCTGAAAATCAGACCTTGGACTTGTGCAAACCTGTTTAGAACCTGCCTTCTCAAGGGGCCCTGTCTGGGCAGGTCAACTGGCCTCCCTCTTTTAACTGCTTTAAACTCACCAGTAAACACCCTGGCCAGTCTCGCTGCTTATTAGTAGGTTTGTTCAAAGATATGCCTGATCAGTTAGTGGATGCATTGTATATTTTTCCTTAACTACCAGGAATAATTTAAAGTCCACATTTGAATTGTGTTGCAGACACAAAGCTTAACAGTTTCCTTCATTTGCTTCATAGACAAGCCATAATTCCTGTAAAAGTTGTAACCTAGATTGCTCACATACTCTGGACAATCGCAGTTGCTCCTCTTGGCCCAGCTCTGCTGCCTACAGCCACTTCCTGGAGGTTGCAGGAGGCGGTACCACCTGAAAGGAGGCTGGCCCTGCTCCTTGGGATTCAGCCCTAGTCTTCCCAGGCTCTTGATGATAAGCTGTAGCAGCAGAGACCACACTGGTAGTGACCAAGCCAAGCTTGGGCAGCCTGGCTCCATTGACCCCAGCCAAGATTTGGTAGCTGGCTGAGCCTGGGCTGCATTGACTGCACCTGAATCAACTTGTAATTTGGTTTTTTCCACGGCAAAAGGGAGCAAGTACCATCTCAGGCCTGGTTCTGGACAGCCTGGTGCTCTGACATCCACAGAATTTGATCATGAGATTGTTCAGTTCTCCAGTGAAGCCCAAATAAAAGAAACTACCAGAATTCCTAGATTTTCAGCTTCAGTATTAGTATTAGAGACTCAGGTTGGGAAAAGAAGGCTAGAGCAGGGACTTTTGAAATATCTAATTCATGCTCATCCTTTTAGACAAGGATTTAATGCACTGAAATGTGGAGTAGCTAACACTTAGAACGAGTTAGTGGTAGGTTGCCTGACTTCATAGCTTAGTGTATGTTCACAAACTACTGGAAAACTATTAGGAAGCCTTGTATTCAAATATGCTGTGAATTTGACAAAGGGAATTGAAAAAAGTTAAGTCCTATTGACTTCTCACTTTATGTTCATTATCTTTTTGATGCTTGAAATACCAAAGCGCCTACTTAAATTCATTTAGGGTTAAATTCAGAATTTATGTTCCCTAATCCATCTTGTTATGGACACTGTAGTCATTTTAATGCAGCTGGAATATTCCATTAGCAATTCTAAAAGCTATAGATTATATTTTTAAAACAGAATTTCAAGTATGGACACTGCTTACTCATAAATTCTTTAGCTAGAGTAGCTGCATTTAATTTGTCTGCACTGGTTACTGGGAAGATACAGATTATGTGATTTGAACAGCAATTCTTATTTACTTGTCCTTTCTGGATAGCATTTGGGATTTTCAGTTCCTACTTCCTTTAGTTAAGATCTTTCATTTTTCCATTATTACTATAATTTGCTTTCTTAGGTTTTAAAGGCAAATAGACATTTTTTTCCGGGAAGAGAACTATTTGAGGCGTAGGCATTGACAGTCTCCCTTTTGTCCTGAGTGAACTGTGTAACAGAGATGTGAAAGACATTCTTCCAGGCTCACTGGAATGCTGCTTGTTTTCTATTCCCTTAGTTGCTCTCTTGTGAAATCTAGTGTGTAGGAGCTGATAACATTTTAGCTGCTGAAAAACCTCCTGATGTTTGGTTTGCTATTTATGGCGGTAGTATGTCTGTAAGCTGTCTTAGCTCAGTGGTAATGATGGAAAATTCTTTTCTTCCTTTTCCCCTTTTAGTCTTCCTGTCTTGTGTTTTTGCCCGTTTTCCCCTCATTCTCTTTCTCTC
>JAQZBX010014123.1:0-24702 GCA_029593785.1 Cabassous unicinctus
AAAAAAAAAAAAAAAAAGAAATAATGGCTGAAAAAAGTCCCAAATTTGGTGAAAAACACCAATTTAACGAATCTGCAAAAGTCAGCAAATCCCAAGCAGGATAAATTAAAAGTAAACCACACCTAGGCACACTAGTCAAACGCTAAAACCAAAGCTAAAAAAAATTCTGGAAAGGAGCCAGGAAGAAAAGGCACATTATGTACTAGGGAGCAATATACACAAGGCTGACTTCACATAAAAAACAATGAAGGCCAGAAAGCAATAGAACTGCATCTATAAAGCACTAGAAGAAAATAAACCTATCCGCCTAGAAATCCATATCCAGAAAACTATTTTTTAAAACAATAAATTAAAACATTTTTCGATAAACAAAAAATCAGAGATTTGTCACTAATCTCAACTACAAAAAATGCTAAAGGATGTTCTTCAGGGCCATGATGGATGGGGCCAGGAGCAAGGAATGGGTGTAGGTATGTGGGTGTGTACAGAAATGAAGAGAATATGAACTGATGAGACTGATTTCTAGAAGGAAGTACCAAAAGGAAATATTGTGAAGAAAATGATGGCCTTCTAAAGTGCTCATTTTAATTAGGTTAAGGACAAATTATTTTCTGTAAGAAAAAAATGTGATTCAAATGAATAGGAAAAATTATTTGAAATATAAAGTGATTTTTCATACAAGTTTCTAAGAAAATATATAATGTGCCAAGAAAAGTAAAGCTAAAATCTGAAATAAAAAGAAAAGAGATAAAAAGTAGTAAGCTCCTCAGAATAACAGTCCTAGAAAATTTCCCTTCATTGTCATAGCTTATTTAACATTTAATAAAATATGTCTGATTCTAAAATTACTTAATACAGTTCACAAATTAAAATGCATTATAAGATATGAAATTTAAAAATAAAACTAAAAAGAGTTCACTAAAGGAAAAAGAGGGGAAAGACATTTTAAGCCCATGATATGAAAGATTATAATACTTGAGCAATCCATTTGACACTCAGCTTCTGGCAGCATGAGCAAAAAGGGAAACGTGAGTTGCACTGTGTTTATTTTCTAATGAGAGAAAGCATACAAATTTATTTGCAGAAGCAAAATTTTTCTTGAAACTAAACATAAGCAGAAACTTATTTTGTGGGTTCTTGTATGAATTAGGACATTGAGTAATATGGTAGAAAAATGATTTTTTTCTAACCATGATTATGTAAAAAGATGTTGTTTCTCTCCCCCCACCCCCCAACTTGATAGTTCTTATAAAAGCAAAGGGTAAACATGTTAAACAATTACTTATTGAAGACAATTCTTAAATGACCTTAAATAATTTGGAGTGGTCACTTTGATCTGTGCTGATGAAACTTACTGAAACTAGAAAATTTAAGTTTAAAAAAGGGGGAGGGGGGGTGGACCATCACACTCTTTTCAAATACAATAGTATAAAATGAGCTTTTACAAATGGTAGATCTTGTTAAATAAGCAAACTGCTTGTGAAATCATGCTAAAATACACAATTCTTGTTAAAGATGCCAATTCTCTATCATCCTTGCTACTCACATTATGGCCCATGGGCTACAGCACTGGCCACATATGGGCACTGTTAGAACTCCGGAATCGCCAAAGGCAATACCCCAAACATGCTAGATGAAAACATGCATTTTAACAAGATTTCCAGGTGATATGATATTAATGAAGTTTGGAGACTCATCTACATTACTGATTAGGGAAAGAACCATGAAATTTTGAAACAATTTGTCAGGTAGATACAGTGAACACTGATCTAGGAAAATTCAGGAACTGAAATTGTACTCTTGCTTAATGTCAAATAAATTTCCTTTAGCACAGGCATGAACAAGAGTAATCCCTCCCAGGAGAGCCAATATTCTTTGCAAGACAGAACTTTTCAGTCTTCTCAAAGTCTCATGTTTGTGATATAGATTTCAAAGGTCTATTACGAATTAAATGGAAGAGAGAAGGCACCAAAAAAATTTGAGGACAGGTTCCTAACTTACCAAGTGCAACCAATAATAAATTATGACCTACCTAGTGATAACTTAAAGACCATCTGTTCTTCTCTGACATTTGTATCACAGAACCCAGATGTCTACCCTTCATGCCTGCTTATTTTCCAGTTTCCTCTGAGACCCAAACAGATGATGGTAAGAGAGCATGCACATCAAGAAAATTTTGCTTTAGACTGCTTTACTTTAAAATACTGTCGCCATGAATGCACTTTTGGGTACCTATATTTCATGACATTTATATACTGAAATATTAAATACTTCCATTCAAATCAAAGTTGAATTCACCTTTCTATAAAGTCTTCTGCAAAATTTTCTTAGCATATCACTAATCATGCAAACATAATTAGAACCCTTTAGGGATCATCTTACCCAACTCTATCTCAAAGCAGGACAAAAATTAAACAACATATCACTAATCTCTAAAGATGTCCAGGAATTGTTCAACCATTACAAAAGGTCTGCCAAAATATTGCTCTATCCTAAGATTGCCTAAAATATTGGCACCCCACCTAGCCAAGCCCCATCTTCCCTAATCCCCACAAGAAACATTCTGCCTTGTCAAATAAAATTCAAACACATCATGGGTATTTTGACCTCCACGCTCTTTGAAGGAGCTATTTGCATACTTAGAAGATGTCTTATGGAACCAACTTATCTGCTTACACATATTCAATAAATGTTGGTTAAAAGGGTTTCATGAATTATCAGCATATACAACAAAAAGTAAGGAAACATATTTTTAACAAACACACTAAAACTTATGAATGTTGAGACTGAAAGTAGATCCCAGGAATATTATAGGCTTTTTTCAATACTGCTTCTTTTTCTGTCTTAGGAAATGCTTTAAGTTCAGCTTATATAATCAAGGGAAAAGCAACGTCACTATTATATAATAACATCTCAATGTTATTATATAACATTGATATCATCCAGCTTCTTCACCCATTTATCTCAAAAAAAAAAAACTAAAAAGATAAGGAACATAAATTTGTTAAGAGATGTTTGGTACAAATATTTCTGTACAGTAATAATGTCAAGTGGAAAATGAAACTGAAGAACAATATCATTTAAAATAAAATCAGAACAAAGAAAATACTTAGAAATAAACTGAACAAAAGAAGTACAAAATTTCTACTCTAAAAATTATAAAACACTATTGAAAGAAACAGTTGTTAAAATGACAATACTCCCAAAATTGATCTTTGTATTCAACAATATCCCTAACTCCCAGATGGCTTCTCTGCAGAAATTGACAGGTTGATCTGAAAAATATGAAAACTCAAGGAACCCAGAATAGCCACATCAGCTCTGAAAATGAAGAACAAAGTTGAAGGACTCATACTTCCTAATTTAAACACTTATTACAGGTCAATAAAGACAGTAACCTAAGCTACTCTAGGGTTATGTTCCCCACAGAATCTTTGAACAACTAGAAGAAAAAAAAAAATGGCACAGCCAACTTCTTCAAAACTCCAGAAAACAGTTAAAGGTTTGTAGTAATTGGACAAGTGCCAAATAAAGTAACTCAATTTTTTTAAAAGGTAGGAGAAACTCATGGGGCCCCAGAATTTTTGTTCTTGCTCATGGCCTTAGGAATTACCACATTCACAGGAATTCAAATGCCCTCTCTACTCCCTAGGAAATAAACTTTCTCCCCCTCCTGAGTGCTCTATTGTATAACTTCATGCAGGTTATTCTTTGCCCCAGGCCACTATGACTTAATTGTTTCCTACACTGCTTTAGCTCTCTGCAAGTTGTGTCTGCCTGCAGAGCAAATTCTGGAATGGTACAGCTACAGAGGAGTGTCCTGGTTCAGTCTTTCAGGCTTCTACCCACTAGATTGGCAGCAACATACAGGCACCCTGCAATGTGCCATAGGGGTTACTCTGTTCCCTCCAGAACAGGACCAGGGTCTCACAATGGGAGTGCAGGCTGACTCCACACTATACCCAAGCAGAATGAGAGGGAGGAACCAGGAAGGGCATCACAAGCTTCACTTACCATTTTTAAATTTCTGTTTTCTTGTTTTGGCATGCTCCCAGTTACTGCAACCCTTTGATGGTTTTTTTTCAGAGTTTTGAAGAAGATGGTTATGCTAGTTTTTGCTAGTTGTTCAAGAGTCTATGGTGGGGGAAGTGAATGTAGCTCAGTGGTTGAGCACCTGCTTCCCACATACAAGGTCCCGAGTTCACTCTCTGTACCTCCTAGAAAAAAAAGGATTCTATGGTGGAACAGCACCCTGGAATGTCTCAAGCTGCCATCTTGGTCAACTGGAACCTTGTCATTTAAGTTTTTTTGTTTTTGTTTTTGTTTTTGTTTTTTAAGGAGGTACCAGGGATTGAACCCAGGACCTCGTACATGGGAAGCAGGCACTCAACCACTGAGCTACATCTGCTCCTCAATGAGAGTTGTTTTATTTTTGTTGTTGTTTATTTGTATGTTTTTGTTCTTAGGAAGTACTGGGGATTGAACCCGGGACCTCGTACATGGGAAGCAGGCACTCAAACACTTGAGCTATATCCACTCCTTTGTCATTTAAGTTTTGACAGGAAGGCCAAGACAATTCAATGAAGAAAGAATAGACTTTTTAACAAATGGTTGAATAGTGTTTTCAACAAATGGCTGGAACAACTGGTTATCCACTTGAAAAAGAATGAAACTGGGTCACTAGCTCACATCATCTATTAAAAAACTAACCCAAAATGGACCAAATATCTAAATATAAGAGCAAAAACTATAAAATTTTTAGAAGAAAAACAATCCACTCTATGAATAAGCATAAATATTCATGACCTTGGATTTGGCCATGGTTTATTAGATATAAATCCAAAAGCACAAGCCACAGAAGAAAAAAATAAATTGAACTTCAAAATTAAAAACATTTATGCTTCAAATAACACAATCAACAAAATGAAAAGACAACTCACAGAATGGGAGAAAAATTTTGCAAATCATATATCTGATGAGGAATAAGGAATACATGAAGCAGTCTTACAACTCAACAAAAGGACAAGCAATCCAGTTTAAAAAGTGCTAAGGGTCTAAATAGACCTTTCTCCAAAGAAGATACACAAATGGCTGAAAAACACGTGAAAAGATGCTCAACATCATTAGTTATCAGGGAAATCAAAACTATATGAGATACCACTTCCCACACACTGGGAACCAAAAAGACAGATAACAATTCTTGGCAAGGATATGGAAAACCTGGAGTCCTCCTACACTGCTGGTGGGAACATAAAATGGTGCGGTCAACTTTGGAAAATAAACTGGCAAAAAGTTAAACACGGAGTTCTAAAAGTTATTGTGGTGATGGTTGTAACTCTATGAATATATTAAAAACTAGTGAATTGTATACTATAAATGCATGGAATCTACGGTAAGTAAATTATATCTCAATGAAGTTGTTACTAAAAAACAGAGAGTTTTCACCAACATAGAAAATGATACTTCACTGTTAATCAAAGGCAAAATGGCTTTCTGTTGGGTATGCTCTGTAAAAGATAGACTAAATCCATGGTTCCCAATGGTCATTCACAGACTAACAGGTAAAAATAGTGTAGGAAATTTAATGATTTGGGGGCTCCATGAAGGTTCTAATTCAGTAGATTCAGGGATCTGTGTTTCTAACAGGCTTCCTAAAAGATTCTAATGTATAGTATAGCTAGAATCAAGAACCACTGAACCATGAGGTCCTAATGCAAATGATTTTTTGATTCTCTATCTATGACCCTCCAGTATTTTCCATTTATCTAGAATCTCAAGTTCATTTATAAAACTCATCTTCCTGAATGAAGAGTCCGAATTTAAAAAGAGGTGACCTCATCTGATGGATTAGAGCACCGCACATATTTCTATTAATGCTCTGTGTGTCCAATATCTAAGCTACCTCAAATCTTTTTTGGAAAGAAACAGGTATAAATAAATTGAATAAAATACCAAATAGATCCTCTAAAACCTTATCTTTCAAACTGGGACAAATTGGAGGGTCCATTTTTTCTGAAATATTTATAACTTATATCTGTTAAAATGCAGGTATATCGTAGAATCAAATGCAAAATGTTTGAGAATCTTTAAGATAAAACCCAAAAACGTCAAAGAAAATCCATATTTGCTACAAAACCACTTTGAACTATATTCCCAGGTTATAGGGCACATACTCATTCTCTTCTGTAATTAGGAGTACTTCAGTGGAAAAATCTGAAAAGTCTAGGCATTCTGTTTTCCACGCCATGATAAATAAGCAATACCCTTTTAGGGCCGTGTGTAGACTAGTCAAGTAATTAGTGACTGTGCTCTAAGCATTTGAGGAAGGGGGGAAAGTGAACTGAATATAAGAACTAAACCATAATCTGTTAACAGTTGAGTGAAATGTCCTTCAAAGGCAAGCTGTGCTCAGGCAAAAGCCGTGTGGCCTCAAATTAATTCACAATCAAGAAAGAGGGGATGTTCCCCTAGGTTTGCAATCTTTCTCTTAGATCTAGTGGACTTTTTTATTGTTCTTTCACAGATAATTTCTCAAAAACATTTACTATAACTTCACTAGGGGATTAAACATCAAAATAGTAGAGTTATAGTATCAGCTCTGATGTAGAATTATATAATTCTAGGTCAATTTCCTCAGCACTAAAATAGAGGAATGGAATAAAATGAAACTTATGGCCCTTTCCAGCTTTTAAATTTTACAGTCTCATAATACTTGCCAGTATTGAAGCTAAGCAGTATATATTCTGAAGGCAATTCCAAACAAAAGTTCTTATCCTTCCCATCACAATGTTCCCTCTTGCAACCCCCTAACTCAAAGAAAGTCCGTCCTCTCGGCCCTGGATTTTTGTAACAGTTGGCTAAATTATATTCTGGACATCAAGCTCTCCTAAATCCAGCATATGAACCACATTGTTATTGGTCCCCCTCTATCATTTTCTTCCATGGTGCTTAGACTAGCATTGGATCAATTCCACAGTCTTGAACCAATTTATCTTTCTAACCTCTTTTCCTTTTTTTATTTAGTATTTTTTAATTAGAGAAGTTATAAGTTTAGAGAAAAATCATGTGAAAATACAGCTTTCCCACATACTCCCTTAATGTTGACACTTTGCATTAATGTAGTACCTTTGTTACAATTGATGAAAGAATATTTTTTAAAAGTACTATAAACTACAGTCCATTTACCACCCTATTATTTACACTTGCATTAATGCCTTATATTTGTTATAATTCATGAAAGAACATTCTTATGCTTGTACTATTAACTATAGTCTATCATTTAAAATAGGGTTCACTATGTTGTAGGGTCTTATTTACTCTTTTAATTTTTAATCTAGTAACAAATACACGACCTGAAATTTCCTTTTAACCTCATTCACACCTATAATTCAGTGTTGTTAATTACACTCATAATAATGTGCTACTATTACCACCATCCATATTCAAAACTTTACAATCAACCTAAACAGAGATTCTGTACAAATTAAGCATTAACTCCCCATTCTCTATCCCCACCCAGCCCTTGGTAACCTATATTCTAGATTCTAACTCTATGAGTTTGCTTATTCTAATTATTTCATATCAGTGAGGTCATACAATATTTGTCATTTTGTGCTAGGCTTATTTCACTCAGCATAATGTCCTCAAGGTTCACTCATGTTGTCACACATATCAGGAATCCATTCCTTTTTACAGCTGAATAATATTCCATTATATGTATATACCACATTTTGTTAATCCATTTATCAGTTGATGGACAGTTGTGTTGCTTCCATCTTTGGACAATTGTGAATAACACCGCTATGAACATCGCTGTGCAAATACATGATCAAAGCCCTGCTTTCAATTCTTTTGGGTATTTACCTAGTAGAGGGATTGCCAGGTCATATAGTAGCTCTATACTTAGCTTTCTGAAAATCTGCCAAACTGTCTTCCACAGCAGCTATACCATTTTACATTGCCAACAATGATGAATAAGAGCTCCTATTTCTCCACATCCTCTCTAACACTTACACTTTTTTCTAACTTCTTTTCTAGTCCTTTCTTATATTAACTTACATTTCAGCAAACCTGTCAGTACCTTCTACTATATATTATACAAATCGTAGCTCTGGCCAATTTGCCTATTTCTGTCACTCTCCCTACTTAAAATACTCTCAGTTACCTTCTCCACTTCTGCTACCTTCTTCAAGAACCTCTGCTACAATGGAGGTACAATGGAGCCTCCACTACAAAATTTTTCTGCCCGTCTTCTTTAAATTCCAGGGTCCTTTAGCCTGTAATGCACCTTTGACATTAAGCATATGATACCTTCCACTGGGCACATTCAATGCAGGAAAGGTCTGCACTGATACCTCTGCCTTATTTTCTGCCAGGGATACCCTTCAGCTTTAAAACAGGGTGAATAATAAACACAGCACCAGAAAAGGCCATATTTTAACTTAAAAACTTCTGAAAAGCAACCAAAGTAACAACTTATTTGTAATTATTAGAAGCTCTGCAACAAGCCCATCCTACACTTGCCAACAATATTTTACAGCTTTATTCTCAAATGTAAGGAAATTCTTCAGATTTGGGTTAAAATTTCCTGTTTAATACTTCCCCTTTAAAAAACAAAGGCAAGATTTCAAAGTCGAAATCATCAAAACTTTTAACTACAAAACTTTCCTGAGGCAAAAAATAAAAATAAATAAATTCCAGAAAACAACCCCAAGAACATAGTTTTGAACAATAGTGAAACCTCTTATAGTATAGACAGTATAGCAAAATTGAATCTGAGAAGGGAAAAGAGACATTTTGTCTAGTCAGAACCATTTAAACAAAATGGCACTTTTCTTTTCCACCAGCCATGCAAAGCATATAATTTTTATATAAACCGCATGTGCTCTGACAAGATACCCCTCCCCCCCGCCCCAGTGGTGAATATCCCTACTTTAATTCCAGAAACATTTTATTTCAACTATAAAAATTTTGGTCTTGCTTAAACAAAGAACATGTAATCAGGCCTTTACCCTCTGATAATAATAATGAGATAATGCTGATACAAGTCCAAATTTGCCACTTTCACTTCTATACCAAAAAGAAAAAACTCTTGATGAGCCAGGAAATACACTCCTAACAAGCCCTGTGATGAAGTGTCAGTAAACATTAGAAAATTGATTGCAGGCATGAAATATTAAGTTGAAACAAAGAAAACATTTTTAATATGTCTCTTTAAAATAAAATAAAAGCATTTCAACCAATATGTCAGAGTGTTTCATTAACTTAAAACAGTCTGAAAGTAAGCCTACAATTTTAAAAATCTCTTATTTAACCATTTTGGCAGTGAAAAGTTGTACTTATTTCACGGGGCAGAAACAAGATGGATGTAAGGAATTCACATGTTTGGCAAATTCATCTGTTAGGCAATTGTCACAAGCTAATTTTGTTCTCCTTTCACCAAATAAAGACCATCCGAGGAGCCTGCAGTACTCACGTGCAGAGCCAAGGGATCCGGCAGGAATTCAGCATCCTCTCCAAAGATAAAATCAGGGGGCAGCTCTGGGTATTGGGCATTGAAAATGATATCCCCTGGAATAAAAGAAAATGGCAAGCTCTTCTTACTTCCTTGCTAAAGTACAAATGTTCTGAGTAATGCATCAGAAAAACTTCAAAACATGTTTATATTAGTTTAAGAGAAAAATTTGAAAAGCACTTTCTTAATGATTAATTCTTTAAATAAAAGAACTGATATTTTCTCTTAAATTTACATCCACAACATGCAATCAAAACAGATTTATTTCCTAACAATATAATATTATATAACTATCCAAACAGAAATGTAGAAACAACCACATCCAAAGTACATGCTGATTTTTATAGGAAATGTTATGGTCCAATCACTGTCATCATGATAATTAATAAGTATTTACCAAGGACTAATTATGTAAAGACATAGTCCTTGCCTCACAGAAATTAAACATGCGTACTTTTGTTATAATGAAAAAAAAACATTTGGGTTTAAAACGTTAGGTTTATATCCACAAGGTCTCCTAATCATTTATTAGCTCAAGTGACCCTGGGCAAGTTTTAACTTCTTTAGACTTCAGTTTCTTCATCAGTAAAAGGAGAATCAGAAGCCATCAGTACTGGTTTCATAGATTGGTTGTGAGGATAAAAAGACTCAGCATGCCCAGCACTTACATGGTAAGTGACACAGGAGTAACACTGCTGTTATTACTAGTATTATTTTGAAATGGAAGAAAAATTACAGTCTCATCAGCAATTTTGTGTTTTAAGTTCTTCTATCTCTGTTTTCTTTTGTCTCCTTCCTTAACTCCCTTATATTTCTTCTGCTTACCTCACAATCAGTCCTCATCATTCTGTCAATATACACAAGCAGATGAGTATAGCAACAATCTAGCATACATATTGAGTTCTAGCACATTGTGTGTGTATAGGAACGTGTGTTTTTATGGACATGCACACAACCTCTGTACATACTTATATCAGTCTAATCATTTTTCATCTGCGCAAACAAAAATATCTCCATGGTTGATATTCAAGTTTAAACATTCAGGCTTCAGTTCTCATTTGAATTCTTATATCTGTAACTATGTGCTAGGCATTTCGGTGTCAAACTCAGCAAGTCTAAAAACATGCTCATCACTGTCCCTTCTCACTCCCCTCTTCCCATGGCTGACTTCCCTATTTCTAGCAATGGCACTGCTATTTCTTAATCACCATGCTGAAACTTTGATGTCATCCTTGACTTTACACATGCCCTTCATACTTTTAGACAGCATGTCATCTCAATTTTTCCTCCAAAATGTCACTCACATGGATATTTCTTACTGCTAACAGCTCTATTCAGGCCTATATCACCTAGTCCATACATTCATGCATCCGTTCAACAAATATTTGAACTTCACTCTCAGCACTATGCTAGGCACTGGAGAGGAGTATATTTTTAAAAAGAACCTTGCTGTTAAAGAGCTCACAGATTGAAAGAACTCAATTATTGCCATAGCCTCTTAACTGGTCTCCCAGCAGCAGTCAGTCTCCCTCTAGCCAATAATGCGTACTAATACCAAAGAAATCTTCTTAAAGTACTACTTTGCCCCCAAACTTCCTAAGGCAGAAAACTTC
Organism: Cabassous unicinctus; assembly: GCA_029593785.1. Classification (NCBI taxonomy): domain Eukaryota; kingdom Metazoa; phylum Chordata; class Mammalia; order Cingulata; family Chlamyphoridae; genus Cabassous; species Cabassous unicinctus. The sequence goes on from JAQZBX010014123.1 coordinate 11,128, forward strand.
AATAACTCTCTAACATTAACTGGAGTAAGAACAAACTTTTAAACTGGCATTTAAGGCCTCCAAAATATGATGCACCTACCTACTGATTTACCCTTCTCTCTCGCCACAAACCAATACCAATTTCCTCACTGCCCTTCAAATACTATTCCAGCCAGTTGAAATATTCTCTCCCCATATTCAGTTCTTACCCATTTTTTTTTCCAGGAGGTACCAGGGATTGAACCCAGGACCTCGTACACGGGAAACAGGTGCTCAGCCACTGAGCTACACCTGCTCCCCACTTACCCATTCTTTAAGGGCACTTACTCGCCTTCTCCTGAATGAAGCCTTCCCTAATAAATCTCTACACACTGATCACTGTTATTTCTGAAATTCAACAATACATATTGGTTATACCTTTCACCTACTTGTAAATAGCCCTATACTGGTGCGTTGCTCCACTCATTAAAAAAATTCATAATAAACACATATTACATTTGAGGCTCTATGATAAACACTGTATCAATTCAAAGATGTTTATCTTCAAGGAGCTTACATTTAGTGAGCACAAGATATATAAACTGGGCCACAAATATACAGCAGTACAAGGTAAGTACATACAGCTGATCTTCCTAAATATACTATAAGCATTCAGAGAATAGACATGTTCTTATACTTGTTTCATGTCTGTGACAAGACAACAATACATATAGAACATATTTGAGAAATAATAATGAAAGAAATTCTATTCTCTGAATTGGATATCAAGGTACTGAGAAAATCTACAGTAAGGAATACAGTATATTTTTGCATCAAAAGAAAGAATAAAGAAAGTGGGGGGAAAAACAATGTACAGAATGGGAGAAAATATTTGCAAATCATATATTTGATCAAGAATATATAAATAAATATTTGCAGGTCATATATTTGTATCAAGAATATATAAAGAACTAATAATTGAATAAAAAGACAACCCAATCAAAATATAGACAAAGGATATGAATAGACATTTCTCCAAAGAAGATAAAGAAATGGCCAATATGCACATAAAAAGATGCTCAACCTAAGTCATCAGGGAAATACAAAAAGCAAAACCCAATGAAATACCACTTCATATCCATTGCGATGGCTAAAAAGACAATAATAAGTGTTGGTAAGGATGTGAAGAAATTGGAACCCTCATAAGTTGCTGGTGGGAATGTAAAATGGTGCAGCCTCTTTGGAAAAGAGTTTGGCAATTCCACCATATGAACCAAGCAATTCCACCCCTAGGAATATATGTCAGAGAAGTGAAAACATATGTCCCCACAAAAACTTGTTCATAACAGCATTGGTCATAATAGCCAAAATATGAAAACAATCCACATGTCCATCAACTGATGAATAGATCAATAATGTATTATGTTGTATAGATCATCTATACAACATAATACTATTGAGCCATAAAAAGGAGTGAAGTATTGACACGTGCTACAATATGGATGATCCTTGGAAACACTGTGCTACGTAAAAGAAGCCAGACACAAAAGACTACACACTGTATATGGTTATTGCATGATGTCAAGAATAGTCAAATCCATAGAGCCAGTAGGGTAATGAATGCCAGGAATTGGGAGAAAGGGGAATTGGGAGCAAATGCTAAGGAAGCCAGGGTTTCTTTTTGTGGTGATAAAAATGTTCTGGAATTAGATAGTGGTGATGGTTGCACAATTTTGTGAATATACTAAAAACCACTGAAATATATACTTTAAAGGATGAATTGCATAGTGTATGAATTATATCTTAACAAACTGTTTTTTTAATCTGATCCAAAAATTTGTGCCACTTTAAGAAAATATGGAACTTAAGCACAAATAAATTAGATAGCATTTACTGAATGTTTAAGGGTAAATTAAATTTTTATAAATAATGTCATTTTGAAAATGCATTTGAGGAGATTTCCATATGAAGAAACTCTACAATAAGCTCTTTTAAAAAGAAAGGAATATTTTTATAAGATGAATACCCAAAAAGATGATTATTTTTCAAGAAGTTTTGCCAAATGAATTCTTTTAAAGGGGGCCATGTTAAATATTAGTCGATTTTTTTTTTTAATTTAAGCAGCCAAAAGTATCTGAATATACAATAAAATTTGAAGGAAAAAAAACCCAAAGGAAAAGATGTGTACCAAATTTATCTATCTTGTTTTCTTTGGTTCTTCACACCCTCAACTCAAAAGGTCTTTTGAAAGAAAGAGACAGAGTTCACTATGTTACATATAAGTGAAAACATCATACAAGTATTGTTCAAAACAAGGAAGTGAGTTTATATTTCAGAATCTCAAACTCTCAACTTTCACAATTTCTAGATTGGTACATTCAACCTCAAAGAACTCCAGAAACACTTTGCCTCAAGGCTCTATAGTCTCTTTGAAATAAAATGTGGCATTATTTTCTGGCTATGGAGAAAAGTCAGTAAATCAGTCAAGAACATTTATTAAAAACTCACTATGCAAGACAAGCATATTGGACATCAGGGGAGGTATACAGGAAGTAGAAAACATAGTACCTGACCTCACGGCAGAGATGGTGGAGAAAAGACCAACACAAATCAAATCAAAGACCAATAATATTACATTACCTTTATTTCACCCTGGAGAAGATGATATGAACACAGCGTACAGATTCCTTGGATAATACTTACTTTAACTTTTCATAAAAATGATAGGTAGACAGGAGAACAAAGAAATAAAAATAGGATCAGAGGTGATGTGAGGTAAGAAAAAAGAAGGAAAGAAAGAAAACCCATAGTCTGGCTAAAAGTGTTATGACCACTAACAACAAAATGGTACTTCTGAGCTTTATTTTTCATTACTCCCTGAAATTTTCCAGGGACAGAAGCCCCTCTACTTGAAAATACACATATATAAGGCTTTATAATATGACATATGCATGAGGTCCATAAATTCTAAGTGCAAGACAGTTTTTACGTGCTTGTCCTTGGCAATGGGCAATATTTAGAAGGTATCAGCACCATCTCAGGAATGCCAGTCACCAGGCCTGCAGAGTGGACCATGTGCCCTGCTCCCCAATTACAGAAAGAACACAGTCTGTTCAAAGGCTCCTTTCTTTATTCTTCATCAATGAAATATTGTGTTCCTTCATTCATAATAACTGCCAGGAAAGCATAGTTTCAAAGAAACAATTCAATGGTAAATAACTGGAGTTTAACCAATGAAAGAAGAATTATTCCTATCAGTTGTTGCATTAAATGATTACTTATAGAAATTCCAGGTTTGGGAAGTGAGGGTCAGACAAGAATCTTATGGAAATGCCAGGGTGAAAGAGATTCTTAGTGGAAAAACAGGCTCAAGCAATAGAGTTTTACAAAAAACCTATAGAGGTAACATTTCCATGATTAGTTAGCTCTAATTCTTTAAAAGTATTTCCTTACACTGAAATTTAATATTTCTCTCTGAAAATTCTATCCACTGGTTTTAGTTTTTTATGGAACAAGTCTAATTTCTCTTCAATATCATAGCCCTTCAATTATTGGAATGCACTCTTGCAACTTCTTCTTCATCCTCACCCTGAGTCAGCTCTTGGCCAGGCTAAATATCCCAGTTTCCTTCACTATTTCTCACATCTTGGTCTCAATTTCCTTTACCATTTTGTTCTCTTCTCTCTGAATGTGTCTCGATTTATTATAGCCCTCTTAGAGGATAATATCCAGAACTAAACCTAAGATTCTAGGTATGCCCTAAACAGGACAGGATAGACTAAGAAAACTCATGCCTTCCATTTACAAACTAAACTTCTATTAATACTAAACTTCGTTGCAAACTGAATTAGCTTTTTTGGCAGCTGCATCAAAGCTGACTCATATTATGCTTCCTATCAACTAAAAGCCTCAAGAATTTTATATATGTACAACTGCTAAGCTACATAGCCATCATTTTTTTTAATGGGATAGTTTAATTTCAGAATCCACTTCAGGATTTTAAATTTATCACTATTATATTTCAATCTTATTAGATTAACCTCTCTATTTACAGCACATAATAATATTGTTAGATTCTACTCCCGTTTGAGGTTGGCATTCTTAGCTTCAAGTCATAAACTGATTAGCTAGGTATACTTCTGGAACTCTTCCTCTCTGGCACTCACAGTTTAATTCATCAATATCTCTTTGTGTAATCATTCAAACAATAATATCTCCCTGAAATACTATGAACCTGAACATTCATCACAATGATATCATAAATGAACTTATCAAATGCTGAACCACTTTGCCTACAAACTCAGGGACACCTTCCATGAGTCCACTGCACAGCAAACTTTTTATCTTGAGAAGAATTTGTTTTCTTATGTCAAGGAAAAGAGACTATAAAGTATTATCATATCTGAGAGTTGGTATAATTGGCATAAATTGTACCCTCAAAAAATATCCATACAAGAAAGGATAGAAAGGGGGGGCTAAACTTAAATCATCTAAATCTGCCTCCTCTTCTTATAAGACTTCCTTTTATCAGATCCCAATCTCTAGAATGAGTGTTCTGTGAAGGAGACCATATCTAATCTTTCTTTGCATTTCTAATATCTAAAGCAGTGTTGTCCATTAGAAACATAATGCAAGTCACAAATACATTTTTAAACTTTAGTAGCCACATTTAAAAAGGAAAAAAGGTGAAATTAAATTTGTAATTATTTTTTAAAATCTTATATACAGTAAAATCCATCTCTTCTTTGTATGTAGTTTTACAAGTTTTATCACATGCACAGATTCATGTAACCAACACCAAAATTAGGGATACCAAACAATTTTATTATTCCTAGAAATTCCCTCAGGCTACTCTTTGTAAATAAATTTTTCTACCATACCTAATTCCTGGCAACCACTGATCTGTTCTCTGGCCCTTCAATCTTGCATTTTCCAGAATATCAAACAAATGGAATCATATAGTATATAAACTTTTAAGATTGGGTTCTTCCACTCAGCATAAGGCATTTATCCAAGTTGTTGCATGTATCAATAGTTTGTTCCTTTTTATAGCTGACTAGTATTTCACGGTTATGGATATACCACAATTTGTTTATCCATTTGTCCAAGGAAGAACATTTGGGTTGTTGCCAATTTTTGACAATTATGAATAATGCTGCTATAAACACCCATGTACAGGTTTCTGTATGAACATAAGTTTTAATTTCTAGAGAAGTGATGATTATTTCTAGATAAATACTTAAGAAAGGGATTGCTAGGTCATGTGAAAAGCATGCCTTTAACATTATTAGAAAGTGTCCAACTGTTTTCAAGTGTGGTTGTTCTATTTAACGTTCACACCAGCAGTGCATGGGAGTCCCAATTGCTATGCACCCTCCCCAACACTTGATACTGTCAGTATTTTGTTATCACTGTTCCTAGCCACTCTAATAGGTATGTAGTAGCATCTTGTTGTGGTTTTAATTTGCATTTCCCTAATAACTAATGTTGGTGAACATCTTTGCATGTAATTAGTTGCTCTCCATGTATCTTCTCTGGTAAAGTTTCTGTTCAAACCTCGTGCCCATTCTTTTATTCAGTTGTTTTCTTATTGAGTTTTGAGAGCTCTTTATATATTATTAAAATCTGTCCTTTGTCAGATGTGTGATTTGCAAATATTTTCTCTCACTTTGCCTTGTCTTTTCATTCTCTTAACAGTGCCTCCAGCAATAGTTGTGAAAGCCAACTTATCAATTTTTTTATTTTATGGATTATGTTTATGGGATGTTATATCTAAGAACTCATTTCCTAACCCAAAGTTGCAAAGATTTTTCTCCTACTTGTCTTCTCAGAGTTTTACAGTGTGATATTTTATATTTTAAAATGTGTTTTATTTGAGTTAATTCTTGTACACAGTTTAAGATATAGGTCAAGGTTCTTTTTGTTTGTTTGTTTGCATATGATGACCAACTGTTCCAAGACCATTTGTTGAGAAGACTATCCTTTCTCCACTAAATTGCCTTTGCATCTTTGGGAAGAATCAATTGATCATATTTCTACGGACCTTTTACTGGACTTTCTATTTTGTTCTATTGATCTATGTGCCTATCCTTTTCTCAATACCACAATGACTTGATAGTAAGTCTTAAAATTGGGCAGTGTTGACTCCTCCAACTTTGTTCTTTTTCAAAAGTACTTCAGCTACTCTAATTTCTTTGCCTTTCAAAATAAGTTTTAAAATCATCTTGTCAATACTTACAAAGTCTTTATAGGGATTTTGATGGAAATTACTTCAAAACTAGAATGATTTAGAGAAAACTGGCATCAGTACTATACAAGAACATGGTATGTCTTTATGTCTCTCTATGTTTATTGAAGTCTTCTTCAATTCCTTTCATCTGCATATAGATCCTGAACATATCTTATTAGATTTATGCCTAAGTATTTATTTCTTTTCATTTTCTTTCTTTCTTTATGTGCATGTGTGTGTGTGTGTGTGTGTGTTTGTAGGGGAGCTATTGTAACTGGTATTATTTTTTAAATTTCTGTTTCCAATTGTTCATGGCTAGTATAAAGAAATACAATTGATTTTAGCATGTTGATCTTTTATCCTGCAACGCTGGTAAACTTGCTTTTTATTTTCTGAGTTTTTTGGAGATTCATCAGGATTTTCTACATAGAAAATCATAGCATCTGTAAATAGGGGTGATTTTCTATTTTCCTTTCCAATATGAATGTTTTCTACTTATTCTTGTCTTAATATACTGTCTGGGATTTCTAGTACAATGCTGTATAGGAAGTGTGAGAGTAAAAACCCATGCTTTTTTCTCAATCTTAGGGGAAAGCCATTTTCATTACTAAGTGTGATTTAGCTGTAGGTTTGTGTAGAAGTCCTCATCAAGTTTAGGAAATTCCTTTCTATTCCTAGTTTGCTAAGAGTTTTGGTTTTTTTTAATCATAACAGATTTTTAATTTTGTCTAATGTTTTTTATGCATCTATTGATATGATCATGTGGTTTATCTTGTTTAGCTCATTAATATGAAGAATTACAATGATTGATTTTCAAATGTTGAATGATCCATGCATTCAAAGGACAAAACCTCATTGATAAAGATGTATTTTTATTTTTATGTAATAAAATAATTGCTGGATTCAATTTGCTAATATTTTTTGAAGAGTTTTGCCTCTCTCTTCAAATGAGGGATATGTTCACAAGGAATATGGATCTACAAATGTTTTATTTTTCTTGTACTTGGTTGGTCTGGTTTTGATATCAGGAGAATGCTGGCCTCATAAGATGAGTTGGAAAGTATTATATCTTGTTCAATTTCTGGAAGATATTATGTAGAATTATTTCCTCCTTAAATATTTGGTAGGATTTACCAGGGAGGCAATCTGGGCCTATAGTATCTTTTTTGAAAGGTTTTGAACTATGAATTCAATTTCTAAAACAAATATAAGACTACTCAAGTTAGCTATGTCTTCTTGAGTAAATTTTGATAGTTCATGTCTTTCAAGGAATTTTTCCATTTCATCTAAGTTGCCAAATGAATTGGCATAACGTTAAGTTCAGACTGAAAGTGCTGAACTACTTTCAATAGACTTGGTTCTACTGTCAGTATAGTTTTCAAAGCTTTCGCTATTCTGGATTGCTCTAATTGTGCACCACCCAGAGGCCTGGCTGAGACCAGAACAGTGGTCTACCTGGCAGTTAATTCCGTCTAGTTCCATACATGTGCAGCTTGGAGATAAGCCTGAGAGTTCATACACAAGTTCATGGGTCCTTTTCTCTAGCTCCATCCTCTCTGTGATTTCCCCTATACTATCTGGCTTCTAAAGACCCCTTTACCTGGTGTTCTGGCTAGAAAACAGTTTTAGTCTCCCCCTGCTCTTGAGAACTTCCCGCGTCTGTGTCTACCTTGGAGTGAAGAAGCAAAAGAAAAGAGTCTGAGAGGATGCTGCAGGAGTCCAGATTCATCACTGGAGCTTGCCTGTGTTAGAGCCAAGAGCGCTCAAAGAATTCCATCTTGCAAGTCTCCCGCTACTTCTTGGTTTTCTGGCCTGAGAGAGAAGGGTTTTCTTGGAACTTTTTCTGTCCATACCCACTTCACAGTTGCAGGATCCAGGCTGCCCTGGAGGTCTAAGCCAGGCGATATGGGGCAGGGGGGCACCCAAACAGGGAATTAACCTCTCTGTGAGTCATTCTTCGAGTCTTGATTTCCCTTTTCAGTCCATATGCTATTATTTACTTTTCAGAGTCCTCAGGTAGTTGCTATATGTGTACTCTTTAGGTATGCTACGGTTTTTAGCTATAACCAGTTACAGAGATAGGGTAAGGAGTATCCACTATTTCTTATCTGGAACTGAAACTTCCTGGTCAAATTAATTTTAATAATATATTTTATTTAACCAATATATACAAGATAGTATCATCTCAATACGTAATCAATATAAATATCATCAATGAGATATTTTACTTCTTTTTAGTGCTAAGACTTCAGAATGTGGTATATATTTCATACTTAGAGCATGTCTCAATTCAGACTAACCACATTTTAAGTAAGTATTCAATATGTGCATGCGGCAAGTAGTGACCTATTGGACAGCACAGATCTAGAGGAATAGCTGATTGGGAGGAGAAGGAACAAAGGGAATGACGAGAAGGTAAGAAGGAAAGATCCGCTTTCCATGAACACCTCCAGTAAAAAGGTGTTCAATACTTCATCAGGCAGCACATTCTGTTGCTTGGCAGTTACTAGGTGCTGGATAAAATTCTTTCTCTTACTGAAAAAAAAAAAAAAAAAAGCCTACAAATCACTTTTGCCCATTAATTCTAAATCTACCCTAATACAGCATTTTTCTATAAGGTAGTCCCTAAATCATCTGCAGGTGACTATCACCTGTTGTTTTAATCTTCTCTTTTACAGGTTAAACATGCCCCATTATTTCAGTAGTATCTAATAAAAGATAGTTTTGAGGAAATTAGGTTATATGATGCTTAGGTATTATCATAAGGAATCTGATATGATGCTGATTTTTAGCAAGTTAGACTAATTAGGAAAGAGGTATAAAATGTCCCATCTTCAGATGTTATGATGTGCTTTAAATGAACCTATAATCTTGTACTTCTGTATATTTATTTCAGTGCATAAAATAACATTTTAAGTCAAATGCTATGACTTAGCATTACCTTATTGAGCAATAAATATTCTATGGAGGAAAACTTTAGCCTTAGTAATTTTCTAATACATATTCACAAGCTGTTTCATTAAAGAAATCTATTATTAATTCACTTTTAATGATTGCAATACATAAAAAGAATGTAAGTTTTTCAATCTTTCTATGATTCTGTCTGACATTTTAAAATTAATTAGGAATTAAATATAAATTTTAAAACAAATCAGTAATGATTGTTGCAATGAAATAGTGAAAAGCAAGGAAAACAAAAAATAAAGGAAAACTTAGCCAATAAGTTTGATTTTTATACACACACCATTGATTTTGGTAGCACCTCTAAAATATTATATATTTACATTTCATTTTCTATGAACTAAATACCATAATGAGATGTATAAAAAGATTGGTTTAAAGCACAGAGTAAGTAGCCTTGCACTTACAAAGAAGAAAAAGAAACATGGCCATTTAGAGGACATAATGAAAAAAATCCTGAAATGTTAAAGTAATTGGAAAAAATGGTAAAATAATAATAATAATAATAACCTGTACTTAAAGGAAGCTTAAGAAAAAGAACATGTGACTGTAAAGATTTGGGCTAAACTAGTACATAAAAAAAGACTTCATTTTATAAGGAGATAATCTTCACTTATTAATTCACTCATTCCCACAAAGACTATAAAGCATATACAATATGCTAGTTAGTGTCAGTAATAGAAAAAGGGGTTAAGAGATTCTGTCCCAGCAAAGCTTGCAATCTAGGAGATGTGATCATAGAGGTAAAACATTTATAAAAACAAATACTAATAGATAATTGAGTCAGAATAGGATCACCAATAGATACTAAAACCATTAGGCAAAAAAGCTGGGAAACAGGAAACATTCTCAAAGTATCACCCCACAGATTACTAATTAATTGCAATAAAGAAAAGGTGCCTTTAAAATGGAGAAATCTGGCAGATAACACCTTAATTTAACCAAGTGGTCAAACTTAGCAGCACCAACAATGAGACAAACCAACATCATGTGCCTTGTGATGAGCTGCTCTGAAAAGGATACAACCTCACCTATTTAGAAAGTTTGACAAAAATGTTTAACTTGAACAAGTCATGGGACTGTGTACACAGTGAACCATGTGGTGGAAGATGGACTGTGGTTAACAGTACAAATATGAGCGTGTTCTCTCACGAATTCTAACAAACGTACAATACAAATACTTGATGTTAATAATAGGGGGTATATGGAAAAAATATATATCAAATGTAAGTTATGGACCATAGTTAGTAGTAATAGTTTGATGATGTTCTTTCATAATCTGTAACAAATGTTCCAAAACAATGCAAGGTGTTGTGTTAACGGAGGGATGAGGTATGGGAATTCTGCACATTATGCATGATTGTTCTGTAAGTTCGCAATTTCTCTAATAAAAAATATATATTAAAAAAAGAACAAATGTGAAAACAAAAAAATATATATTTAACTTGAATACAATCATGAAGAGACAATCAGACAAACCAAATTGTGAAACATTCTATGAAACAACTGTTCTAGACTCTTCAAAACTATCAATGTCATGAATGACAAAAAAAAATATGTGAGAAAACTAAAGAGATATGAGTAATTAATGCAGTGCATTATCGTCCTTGGATTACAGATTAAATGGGAAAAAAGCTAAAAGGACATTAATGGGACAACTTGGGAAATATGAACATGGACTATAAAATAACAATACTGTATCAATGTTAAATTTCTTGAGTATGATAATGGTGTTGAGATCATATAGGAGAAAATGTTCTTTTTATGTCCTTTTTCTTGGGAGATATCTAAAGAAGTACTTAGGGATAAAGTGTCATAATGTTTGTAACCTATTTCAAGTTATTTCAAATGGTTCAGCAAAAAGATATTTTAGATATCAATGAAAATATAAATATGCATCTATAGCTACAGATATATGCACATATGTATGAGTAGAGATAAAATAAATATGGCAAAATGTTAACGAAAGGTATATGCAGATGGGTTTACAGATGTTCCTTGTACCATTCTTCCATTCTTCTATAGGATAGAGATTATTTTTAAAAGAACAATTTGAGAGAAAAAGCAGTACAAGGTGAAAACTGTCATAAGAAATGAACAAATTGCATGCCATAAAAATTTCAAAAATGGAGGAATTATTACAGAATTATAAGAGATGGACTCATTGAAGAAGTGGCACTTGAACTAGGTGTTAAACAATCAAAAAAGACTCTAAAAACAGAAATACATTCTTTTATAAAAAGTGAAACAATCTAGAGTATACACTAAAATTTAAAGAATGAACAGATTTGAATATGAGGGTATGAAGGGAATATAAAGAGCAGAAGCTGAGGGCCAGGAATTCCAGGGCATATCTAGGGCAGTGCAGCAGACGCTGCTGACTGCCCACCCATAGCCCCTCAGTCCACCCCAGAGGTCACATGCAGCTCTGGATTCCTGTACACTGCAGTTTCTAACCTCAGGACTACTGACATTTTGGACCAGATAATTCTTTGTTGTAGGAAGCTGCCCTATGAATCACAGGATATTTAACAGCATCCCTGGTCTCTACCCACTAGATGCCAGCTATGTAGCAACACCATCCTCTACCCCCCATCCCCAACCAAAACTGCCAGATATTGCCAAATGTCCCCTGGGGAACAAAACCACAACCACTACTACCACCACCAACTGCCTGCACCCCCTTCCACCTTGAGAAAGAACTGCTATAAACCAAAGGCCATCCTAGCTCAATACCTGCATCTATCTGCCTAAGGTCAATCTCTGACCAAGAAGCGAACTTGGCCAGAGCAGAAAAGGCAGGAGTGCCTGGAAGTGAATGACCCTAAGAATGAAGGAGGGGAGCAGATTTATAAAAAAAATTCCTTGCTCTTCCCTGGGACAACTGTGAGGTAAATTCTACACAGTTGAGGGGTTGCAAGCGGGACTTAGCCCCATTTGCCCACAGTAAGAACTCACTCATAAATGCACCTTTTTTGGCTTTTTTCCCTCCCTAGTTTCTCTTCCCCTCTCCTTCACACTGCTTCCAATGATGACCCCCCAAAAAAACCTCTATACATAGATCTTTATGGCAGGGTCTGCTGTTTGGGAAATCCAAACTAAGGCAATTTGTTCAATGAAGAAATATATGTTTCTCCTGGAGAAATCAAACATTTAATATCCAACCATAGCCACATACGATTTTCTGAAATCACTTCTCTGACAGTTATCCTTGTTCAATGACGGCTCTACACGAAGGCAGCACTCATTCTGGACTGCTAAAGATCCATGCCACAAGAAAGGGTTTCAGGATTTCTATTCCTATCCTAAAACTAGTAAAGGAAGGCAGTTTAACATGCTTGTGTCCAGAAGGCAATAAAAGCAAAGTTGCTTAAAACAGAGGGGAAAGGTTCAACCTATTAAAGCAGCCTGATGTACCAACTTTAATCAAACCAAAATGTAGCTTGAGCCCTGGGAGAATCTGGCTCAGCAACTTACTAGAAACAGCCAGATAATTTTGAAAAGTGGAGCAATTTCTTATAAGTCTTAAAGCCTGGGGAGATAAAGTAGTAAAAAAGCTGATCTGAAGCCCAGAGGGAAAAAAGGACAAGATGAGCCAGGAACACCTGGTCATTCCAGAAAGCAAGAAAGTTGTCAAAGACTTTTAGGGCCATATCAACAAGACTCAGAAGCCACTGTGAAGAGGCCCCACTGACCGAAGATGGGTCACTTTAAGCATCAGTCACAATAATAAGTACAATGGACTAAAACACAATGCATGATGTTAAAAAACACATCGCATGAGTTTAAACCCATGAGTTAATAGTGATCCTTTTAAAAAATTACCAGTTATCTCTGTAAGATACAAAAGAACCTAATTCACTCTTTGAAAACCAGAAAATAAAGGAAAATAATCAAGTGCTTATATGTCCTTCTAAAGTAATTGTGCTCAAGATTACCAAATGTTGATCAAGAAAAACTTCTTTTTATAGGAGTATTCCAGCTAAAAAATGAAGGAATGAGTAAATATCACCTTTTTGCAACCCTTAACAAATCAATGTATCTAAAGAAAGGTCATTAAAGATTGCTACATCAAGAGACAACGAGACATTACGGGCTTTCTAGTGGAAGAATACAATGTTACCTGTGAAGTAGGTTGTTAAAAAATAAGCCTGAATTTGTTTTCATCTAGCTTGTAACTCTACCAGTTCGTACAAGATATACAGATGCAAAGGACCATGTTAAATAACTACTCCGGGGTGAAACCATCAAAAATGTCTGACAAATAACCCTGTTTCTTAGAATATGAATTTAAAAAGAAGGAAGAGGAAGAGCAAAAGGGAGGAGTTAAAGGAAGAAGAAAATGAAGAGGGAAAGGGAGAAGAAAAGAACAGAAAGATAGGCAGGGGGAAAGAAGAAGAAAGAAGAGGGGACGCTGAGGAGAAGAC
>JAQZBX010014123.1:24802-39065 GCA_029593785.1 Cabassous unicinctus
TTAAAAAAAAAAAAAAAAAGAACCCTTATCTTCTAAAGATACATACTGAAATATTTATGAATAAGAAATGACACTGGTGAGAAAGCTAATAGAGGAGTATGCATGAAACATGATTGGCCACGAGTTGGTAATAGTGAAGCTGGATGACAGATACATAGGATTTGTAAGCATTTGAAATTTTCCATTAAAAAAAATTTAAGTTATTTTCCCAAAGGTTCTACATATTGCCACCAGGGCTCATGATAAACCAATATATATTATGTTGAAATAAATTTAACTCAGCATACTTATACAGTTGGAAAAGAACTCATAAGTAAGGCAACCATATAATTTATCATCTAAACTGGAACACCCAGAGTGGGAAAGAGGGCATTATTAATAATTAACCATGACAAAAGATGTAAACGGGGATATGGTTGATTGCCTCCACATATGTTATCTGGCTCAGTTTCTAACACAGCTCAGAACTAACCCTCAAAACATACAATATCTCCAATAAAGAAGTTACATATAACTGTTTCAATTCCTCCAGTAATAAAGACCTCATTATTTCCCAAAGAAATTACCTATATTAGTGACACAAGGTCTGACAAACCCAAATCTCAAGAGGTATTGTAGCTATACTATTAGTTGAGGAGAGAAATATTCTATTTTAATTAAATTTGCTCTTTATCATATCCCATTTCAGATCCTTCTGTGTTGTACATTAAAATTGGGTATTTAGTATTTAAAGTATATGCTAAGGTTAAAGAATATTTTGATAATTTTATTTCTAAATAAATGTTAAGTACATTTAAAAATAAGAACCCAATTTTTTTACTCACAAATACCTGAAGAAGTTATCTATACATATTTGATCCATCTTATTATCTTGACCTTTATGTTTTCTTCCCCATATTAAAGAAAAACCATCCAAATGATTTTACAGAATGGTTCAAAATGGCTGTTTACTTTAGGAAACAAAAGCTGTAACTACAATTAAAGATGTAGCCAGGTAACAGATCTGAATTATAAAACCATGCTACTGGGTCAGGGCCTAGAAAATAATTTAAGATCATGTGCTAACTAGTCTTAAAGACATATTCAGTAAAATATAGCATTTAAGACTATTTTCTACATCTCAAAGCCGACAACTGAGTCTTTATAGCTCATAAATCTGATTAACCGTTCACCCTGTTTTCATCAATGTCTGCTTGTGATTTCTGCCCATAGGAACAATCAAAATAAAAGCAATCAACCACAAGTTATTACTTCTCAAGTGTTCAAGAGATGCCCACACAACAGTGGGAGTTTTTCCATTAACTTGCCAATCAGAAATTAGCCAAGAGACCACCACATTGCCCAGTTGATGTATGGCAGAAGGCTGCATCTGATGCTTGGTTTACTTCCTACTCAGCAATGTTATTGCTTGTTCTCAATTTCCTGCACATCTTTCTTACCATGAGTTGCTGATTATTCTTACTGATTTGCTCTCATATACTTCTACTGAGAAGCAGATTATTATTGCATGGCAATAAAGATGACATTTCTTTCTGAGCATGGGTCAGTGGAAAAAGCACTGACTGGGCAATAAACGAGGAGCCCTGGATTTACGTTCCAGGTGCTTCATTCCTAGTAAGTGACCTTAGGCTAGTCACTTAACCTTTGTGAACCTCCCTTATATGTAAAGCAGGAATGGTCAGATCTCAGAAGGTTACTGAAAGGTTAGATGAGATCATATAAGTAAAAATATTTTGGAAAATATGGAATACTATACAACTGTATATACTACTTGCTAATTTCTAGCCATATAAAGCAGAAATCTAAGGAGAAGTCAGCTGATGTGGCACAGCTTGAAACAGACAAGCAATACTTGCCAAGAAAACAATAAATGACCACATAATGCTAGATGGAAGGACAAAAAAGACACATGAATCCTTCTTTTGGTTCTGAGTTCAGTGTTTAACAATGTCACTTTTTTTTGGCTGCATACATAAGCACAAACCAGAGCACCAGCAACAGAATCAAATTCTGCACAAAGGACAGTCTCAGACTGGGCATCAAACTGCAGTTCCCACAAAACAGTGCTTGAATGATCATGCAAAAGTCTACCTACTTTCATAAACTTTATGAAAACCAAGCATTAGCCTGTGGAATTCATGAAAAAAAAAAAAAAAAAAAAAAAAAAAAAAAAAAAAAAAAAAACCAAAATAATACTTTGTACTATCAAATAGCTCTGAAATATCCAGCAGCTGGATCAAGAGAGATGTTAAAAAAAAAACAGTATGAAGGATACTTTGAGTTCACACATGACAGATTTAAACAATAAGTCTAATAATTGACAAATGCAACATAATCCACAGAATTTAAAGTGGGTAAAAATTTACTGAAATGAAAACAGGATGCTGAAAAACAAGGATGATTAAAATTCTTCAAAAGTAGATGTAAGAATATGCTTTTTAGAAACAATTAACTTAAAAATGAAAATTAAACTACTATCCAGAGTAAAAAACAGTTAAAGGCACACAAAGCTCAGGCAACATTCAACGAAAATACTAAAAAAGAAGAAAAAAAAAAGCAACCAAAAATAAGCAGTTTTTTAAAAAGCAATGGCATTATAACAGCAATTTTTCTGTTTGATAACTTTAAATTTAGGTTGATGATAACCAAGGACAAAGACAGGCATTCCCCAGCCAGGAAAATTACGCAAGCAGAAAGAAACAAATCAAGCAGGATCTGTAAAAGCAAGTTATCTACATGTACGTACTACAGTTTCCAGGGAAGGGGTGGGGAGAAAAGCAAAACACAAATCATAACATCTCAGAAGTGCCAAGGTCATAAAAACACAGTAGGAAAAAAATAAAACAATAAGAACTCAGTAAATAAAAGCACCTAACAGAGACTGACTGAAATATAGTAGAATCTCCTTCTAACACATAAGGACATTATTCTGTCTTCTAACATATAACATGAAAAAAGTTTAATATCTCTTGGTTATCCAGCAATGAAAGTACCATCCTTACATCCAGTAATAGTATTTTAATGAGATTCTACAGCATCTCTCTTCATAAAACATTAATTAAAAGATTTCAACAACAAATTAGATATCTCGTTCCATTAAATGGAAAACGATCTAAAACTTGCAGGATTCCCAGACTCATAAGACTACAGTCAGGCATGGAGCACATAATCTTTCACAAAAACAATAAACTGGTGGCCACGTTGCTGGATGCTACAGAAAACAATTCTTACTTTTTATAGAAGCAATTCTGTCATTCAATTAACAACACTTGCTGAGCCCTTGATTGTGAACAAAAGCTTCATAATTACAACTGCAGTTTTTCCCCTCTCTTCTCAAGGAAGCTGCTGTTTAAAATCAAAGTCCACAATCTCATGGTGGAATCCCCTCCATTTAACAAAATCAGTTAAAGGCTATTCAAAACCCTAAAGATTTTGACAAAATGTATAATTTCCTGTATCCATCATTGCAATAACGTGTAGAGCAATTCCGATGTTGCCAAAATGCCTCATGTTACACCTATTTTCTCTCTCTCCCCTCAGAACCTCTGATGACAACTGCCTTTATTTTTTTAATTAATTAATTTTTAAAAGAAACTTTATATTACATAAATTTTACACAAAAATATAGAAGATTCCCATATGCCCCATTCCCTCCCCTCCCACATTTTCCCACATTAACAACATCCTTCATCAGTGCGGCACACTTACTACAACCGATGAACACATACTGAAGCCCTGCCACCAACCATGGACCACATTCCACACTATAGTTTACACTCTGTTCCATGCAACCCTGAAAGCCATGACAGACTATACAATGGCCTGTATCCATCATCGCAACATCATGTAGGACAATTCCATTCTCCCCAAAATGCCCCAATATTACAGCTATATTTCCCCCTCCCTCCAGTCATCCAAAATGGCAGCATAGATATTACAAGATTCCATCTGCTCATAGGATCTTTGAGAACTAGCAAAACATTTTAAAAAGCTGGTCTCTCCCACACACTTTATCACGCACTGTTAAGAGCAGACCTTCACTCTCATTGTCAGTGCTTGGCTTTGTTCCGCATGAAGTAGAGTAACCTCTAGGTGCATCTGGGGTGCACGCATGTTAGTTCACATCCATCCAGAGTTAGTATGAAAGACTGATCCAAAACATTCATTGCTCAGTGGATCTCTAGGGAGGGGTGGGATATTTGGCAATCCCCTATGTTTTTGATGTAACATTTATATAATCTAAAGCTTCTTTAAAAATAAATTTAAAATTATGTTTAAAAATAGAATAAATACTTATGTCATTAAAAAAAAAAAAAATCCCAAAGAGTCATCTTAAGTTTCAGAACTCAGAAACAGAGAGCCAGAGTGGGTCCAAGGCGCTCCTTTGGGGAGAACAGCCTTTACATTTATACTGAAAATATATACTATGTATTAAACTCTCCTGAGAAAGGCAGACAAATCATACATATTGATAAAATGCCAAGCCTCTGTCTGTCTTTCCTCACAAGAATTAAGAGCAAGGAGTTGAAGGCCAGCAATCTGTAATGTCTTCAATACTCTCTACCAAGCAGGCAGGCCCTTTCCAGACCTTCGCCCTCTTGGTAGGTGACCTCAACACCATCATCCAAAAGAAAAAAATATATTTTATTATTAATATTAATAGGACAACTGGATAACCACATGCAAAAAATGAAGTTGAATCCTCACACTATATATAAAAATTGACTTAAAATAGATCAAAGATCTAAATGTAAGAGTTTATCTGAGAAGAAAACAAAGATTTCCTTCATGAACTTGGATTTGACAAAGGATTCTTAGATATGACACCAAAAGCACAAGCAACAAAAGGAAAAATAGATAAGTTGGACTTGATCAAAATAAAAAACTTTTATGCTCCAAAGAACAACATCAAGAGAGTGAAAAGACAACCATAGAATGCATAAAATATTTGCAAATCAAGTATCTGATAAGGGACTTGTACCTAGGATACATAAAGAACTCTTACAACTCAATAATTAAAAGACAAATGGCCCGAATAAATATTGGCAAAGGATCTGAACAGACCTTTCTCCAAAGAAGATATACAAATGGCTAATAAGCACATGAAAAGATGCTCAACACCATTAGCCATCAGGGAAATACAAATCAAAACCAAAATGAGATACCTCTTCCCACCCACTAGGATAGCTACAAAATTTAAAAAGTCATAAAATAAGTGTTGGGAAAGATGCGGAGAAATACAATTCCTCCTATATTGATGGTGGGTATGCGAAATACTGCAACCACTTTGAAAAAACAGTATGGCAGTTGTGCAAACAAACATAGATTTAACATATGATCCAGCAATTCTACTCCTAGGTAGATACCCAGGATAAATGAAAACATATACAGAAACTTGTGCAAAATGTTCATAGTAGCATTATTCACAATAGCCAAAAGGTAGAAACAATCCAAATGTCCATCAACCAAAGAATGGATAAATAAAATGTGTTATATCCATACAATGAAATATTATTTGGCCATAAAAAGGAATGCTGTACCAATACACACTACAATGTGGATGAATCCTGAAGACATTATGCCAAGTAAAAGAAGACAGTCACAAAAGGCAACATATTATGAGTCCACTCATATGAAATGTCCAAAATGGGAGAATCTATAGTCAGAAAATAGATTAAGTGGTTGCCATGGGCAGGGCGGGGGTAGGGAGACCTGGGGGAAAACAGAGGCAATAGTTAAAGCCTATGGAGCTTCTTTTTAGGGGTGATGAAAATGTTCTAAAATTGACTGTGGTGATGGTTGCACATACCTGTAAATATACTAAAATAAATAATTATAATAACATATCATGAGATGTGGATTCTCTATCCTTTCTCCTCAAAATTTACACATTTCTTTCCTAACGCTTTTGTCTTTTCCTCCTCCCTCAGGAGACTTAATGCCTGTATGTCTACCCCTATGCCCATCTCTTCTGCCCCCACCACAGGCTCTTGTTCTACACTTATTATTCAACATCTCTGTTTCAACTACTATTGCAACTTAACATACTACCCCAAAACTTAGGGGCTTCAAACAACCACCATTTTATATGCTCACAGATTCTGTGGGTTAAAAATATAGGCAGAATGCAGGTGATTCTTTCGGCTTCAACTGAGATAACTCAGTGCTATTCAGCTAGTGAATAGGCTGTACTGAAGGGTCCAAGACGGTTTCACTCACATGTCTGGTGCCTGAGTTGGGACAACTTAAAGACAAGAACTGTCAACTGCAGCACTTACATGTGGCCTCTTCATGTGGCTACGTCATAGCAGAGCAACTTCAAAGTAGTCAGATTTCTTACATTACTAAGTCATGGCTCAGGGCTCCAGGTACAAGTGTTCCAGCCAACAAGATGAAAGCTGCATTGCCTTTTATGACTCAGCCTCAGAAGTCATACATCACTTGTATCAGGCCCTATTGGTCCAAAGAGTCACAAGCCCACTCAGATTCTAGGGGAATCTTCACAGCATAGAAGAACATATGGGACAAGAGATTCTGTTATGGTTGACTTTGGAAAATGCAATGCCACAGCCCCTTACTTTACTAGCTACTCCTTTCAGTCTAAAATCATGTTCAGTCTACTCAATTCTTTCTAAAAATATTTATCATTAGTGCAGTCCATAGCAGGTTTAGATAAATAGAGAAATGTGAAGGTAATTATAGGCAGGGGTAACAGAATTAGTCAAAATTAGGGACTTGAAAGCAAATTATGTGCCCGAGGAATAATAAGCAGACTACACTGGTAGGAAAAAATGTTTAGAAGGAAGGGTAGTAAATAAAGTTAAAAAGGAAGGTTAGTAACAGAATGTCTAAGTAATCTGATTTAAAAGCAAAGGGAGTAAAGGAGAAGAGAGAATGCCCAAATGGTTACAATGGTGACAAACAGCAGAGTTCTTCAAATACTATGCTTCAGAATTTGGACTAAGTAGGTTTTCAATAATGACTGGATAAATGAATGGATGGATGAATGGATGAAAGGAAAGACAAGTGAGCTGTGAAATGTGCAGATTATTTTCTTTCCTTTCTATAGGAGATAGCTAGCCCTGCTAAAGCAATTAGAAAACCTCAATGTTTGAGCATGATTACCTGGACCTTGTCTTACCCAAATATAGTAAGATTACACTTAGAAAAAAAGGAAAAGAAGAAACAAGATGATAACACAATAAAGAAAAAGTTAACTGGAGAAGAAACGATTTTGCAATTCGTTCTTCACCAGGCTTTCCACAGTGTCTGACTTCAGCACTAAGCAGCACTCATTCTTCAGTCATGACAGGCTTTAGGAATACTGTCAAGCAGCACATTTTATGTCTAATCATTTCATGGTCTGCTTATCAACTCCATCCCAAGGACAGAACCAAAAGCCCTCCTATCATCAGGATAAACTCAGTTTATCCTTTTCTTTTCAATATGTTATACTCATCATTCCATACTAAGATCAGTCTATTAAGAGTTGTTGTTTACAAAGCAAAATTGCTGACCTACAGCTAGAATGGTAATAATCAAACAACTTTAATGATTATTTTTCCAGGTTCTTTCTAAGAATCATGTCAACCTGTAAATCCATAGAGCCTTTCATAACTCTCTCTTTCCTCAATTAGATGCTATGCGACTCCTTTTTAACGATATCTCCCTGGCCCACTGAAAGATACCCAAAATTAATTGGTGTCCTTCCAATGAAGGCTTTCCACGTAAGACATAATCTTTTAGTGCCCTTGTTTCACTCATTTAATGAACAAATATTTCTTGATCATCTACTATGTGGGCCATACACTGCAACAGACCTTAGCAATCACAGAGGTTTCCTCCCCTTAGAGTTTAACAATACATTTTATCAGGGAATACAGATTTGATTTGATATAAATAATCTGGATATCAAATCCTCCTAAGGCTGGAATCCAAATTTGTCCCTTCACACCATCTTTAGTGCATATCAAGAATTGGTCTATTTCTATGATGATACTGCCTGATGTCCGTACATCTGACATACAAGTGAACCTTCAAAAAGTTCACTAATTTCTGTAAAACAGCACAAGCTATCTTTCCTTTTCCTTCATCAGTCTTAGGAACCAGAACAGAACAGGGACCAAGAACTACACTAATGATGCTGTTAAGCTTTACGGAAGATTGAGTTTTCAATAAAGAAGAATCAAGTAGAAACGACCTGTGCCATCATCAGGTGAAAGGATATCATTTAAAATAACTCATTCATGAGTTTGCATTCTCTTTAGAAACAAGTTCTCCTCGTAGGTGATCTAGGCTAAAGACAATTCTCATTCTACAGAAATAAAATCAAATTGCCAAAATGTGCCCTATAAGACTCAAGAAAGGAGGAAAATTACTCACTTTTCTAAGTCCCCCAGCATAGTTCACCCACTATGGCATGATAAACTGAAACAACTAAAATGGCACTTTTATTTTAATATTAAGTAGTAAAGAAATGTGCTTTAAATGTTTCCATATTACATATTGTTTGAAAACACATATGCAAATACTCAAGTCATATCCAAGGTAAATAGTCTTAATGGATGCTGGTAAAAAGAATTATTTCTTAACAGAAAAATCCCACTGATAAGGGAAAGACACATAGGCAAGATAATAGCTAGGCAATGACTGGACTGGCCTAAGTAAATGAACTGTCCTTGGGACTCAAAGCCAAAAACAAAAACAAAAATCCCTGATGTGACTCTCTGAAGGCTTAAGTATAACTTCAATTGCTATGGCGGGGATAAACCGCCACGAATGCACATTTCTGCATCATGAAAAAAGAAGACAAGATTCACAAATGACATGAAAGATCACTCAAGTTTTTGCCCCAGAAAACAAAATGGAAATGGTAATGTCAGTACTTTTAGAATTTGCCAGAGTTTGAAGTTTTTTGTTCTTTCAAAGGAAGAAAGCAGCAACAAGTAACAATAGCGTGCTTCCTGGCCTTAGGAAGAGTGAGACGGGAGCTCTCCAGCTGCACTTCCTAGAAAAGTATGCCAGCTGCCTTCTGCAAGCTGAGATCAAATTGAATTTACAGGATAGCAGTTATGATGAATGACCTAAAATACCGATCTGTTGCGAAGAGGATATAGTGCAAACCACACAGGAACTGACAGGAAATCAGCCTGCGGGTGGCACTTACACATTCAAGAAGACTAGGAATCATGGACCTTTGACAGCCCCAATTTCATCATCTTCCTTTGTAAGAAGAGTTATCCCTCAGAGGGAGGAGTCAGAAAATCCTGCACATAAACTTCCTGGTGTCTATTCCTACTTAATAACACTGTCCCCTGCCTGAACCAGTGGTTTCCTCATGTGTGTTAAAAGTCCATCTAAGGGGGGGGGACGGATGTGGCTCAAATGGTTGGGTGTCCATCTCCCATATGGAGGGACCTAGGTTCAATCCCTGGGACCTCCTGGTTAAACAAACAAACAAACAAAAAAAGTCCATCTACAGGAAGTGGACGTGGCTCAAGTGACTGAGCTCCTGCCTACCGCATGGGAAGTCCTGAGTTCGGTTTCCGGGGCCTCCTAGAGAAGGTGAGCTGGCACAGCAAGATGATGCAACAAACAGACACAAAGAGGAAAGACAATGAGAGTCACAACAAACCAGGGAGCTGAGGTGGCTCAAGCGATTGAGTGCCTCTCTTCCACACGGGAGGTCCCAAGTTCAGTTCCTGGTGCCTCCTAAAGAGAAGACAAGGAGATAGCGAGTGCAAACAATGGGGGTGGGGTGGGGGATAAAATAAATCTTAAAAAAAAAAAAAAGTCCATCTGAGGTCTTAAGAGTACCTGACCAAACCCCATGTTTGCTGGCACACACCTTCATTCTTTCAGCCATGAGTCTACTGAACGCCATAAGTGGTTCACATGCTCTGATGATGCTAAGAAGAAAAACTAATATTTGAAGTCCACCAAAAATGAGTCAGACTACTAGAAGAAAAGAAATCCTTACAATTGGTAGCCCTCTAGTATGAAATTTTTAAAATTGTTTTTAACATTAATATTAATTCCATAAAAATTGGCAAAAAGAAAATGACTTAGAAGCATGTGATATTTGGTTTGTTTATGACTTACAGAAGTCCAGTTCCTGCTCCAAGAAAAACAATGAGGAGACCATCTATTACCTATTCCTAGACTTGCCTCCAGTACTCAATGCTGCCAAGTTACTCATTCTCCCACACAACACTTTCCATACAAATTTTGACCCTAAAGAATGGGGGGGCGGATGGGGGGGAGCTTTGGCTTCTTTACACTCAAATGCCAAAATGGAATCTTTGAGTACTTCACCTTTATAGCGGGATTGTTTGAAAACAGGATTCTCTGGCTGTGACATCAGTGAGTTTCTGAGGCCTCTAAGAGCTGGAGGAAACATTCCCAGTCCCTCACAGAGCTGCTGCACTCCTACGGTGCAATCTGGCAATGGCCAGGGACCAAGTCTTTAAAGCTGTTTTATGGTATTTAACATATGGCCATAAATTGCTCAGTGCTCTAAAGAGGGGCTAAATTTGCCACCCCTATTGATGAGAAATGTTCATATTTATTTAAATTTAGTGGCAAACTGGCATTTCTCCAGATGGCGAGGTTTAGGCATAAGTACAAAGGAAGAACTAACTAGCAAAGATTTGTACCTTTTCTATACACTGAATGAAACCACACCAACTTAGGCTTTCAGCACCACTATCGAACAGAGCTTACCATATAGAAATAAAATAGAAGGAAAATTTCTAAGGCCCAAGGAGGGGGGAAACACAACTTTTATTCAGACTGCATAAGAATGTTAAAAAGAAAAATCCCTTTCTCATTCTTTTCAAGCTAGATCTATTCCCATTTATCACTGTCTTCCTAATCCCTTCATTCCCTTCACAAATCAGACATATCTGGTCTTCCTCTGAAATCCCCATTTCTACAGAACTCCCTAGAACTTACGAAATCCTCTTCTGATTCTGCCATCTTTTGCTTTCTATTTTGCATCCACCTTCCTATTTTGCCATATATTTGGTTAGGCTATTTATTTATTTTTTTAACAGTCCCAATTCCCTACCGAAAGGACATGATCCCACCAAAACATTTTGTTCCCTTCTTCGTTTTACAAATGAGCCCTATAGCAAAAGGCAAAAGAAAAACAAGGATTTTTTTGGTGGGGTATTACTAATGGTATTAATGTGAATGGTATCAAAAGGGAGATGTGAAGGGTATAGCCAACTACTGATCTTCTTTTTAATATGCCTAAGTTATAGAAATTGCCGAAGAATCAAAAGATGATTATCTTGTCCAACTCTGGAATGTGAAGAAAGATTTTAAAAAACTGGAGGTTTAACAGCAGCCTGGGAAAAGTATTATTCTATAAAGAATTAGACTGTTTATATCAAACAAAAGTCTTACTTGTTAATTTCGATATAGATATATGAAAGGGAGGGGTAGAGGTGGGGGAGGGAAGGAGGGAGGGATGGAGGGAGGAGATTTTATTAAGTATCAATATACACAAGTTAATACAAATGAAGCCATATAACAGAAGTTTAAAAAATGATTCATCTCTTCTGGGAGAATGGAAATATAAAATCTCAATTATATTCCCCAAAGAAGACTAATGACCCAGTAAAACTCAATGGAGATAGCAATAATTCCACACAAAGCCTGCCATGCAACCTATACTGATGTGGAGTGCCTGTGACATCTGACACAGCCATAAAATGCCCCAAAGAGTCTTTTGCCAACTTCTAGACATAAGGACAGTTAGGTGATATTAGGGCCAGAAAAACAAAGAAAAAGGTCTGGTTTGGGACATACAGAAGCACATCTGAGTCCTCAGAATACTTCCATTAAGTACCTAGTTTTCTAAGTACCCTTCATTCTGAGGTTAAACCAGAATTAAAAATCTCTGTTTTACCTGCTCTGAAAAAGTATGAGTGTCTTCTTTTCTGATATGAAGACATTATTGGCAGTGCCATAATCTTACAGAGCAGGGAAACAAACTGAGATACAAAGATAATTAATAGACATGTAGTGTGAGGCCCCGGGTTCGCTTCCCGGGGCCTCCTTGTGAGCGCGGCGCGAGGGGCTGATGCAGCGGGACCTCACAGCAAGGGGGAGATAAGCGGACGCGGAGGAGACACACAGCGAATGGACACAGCAGGCACAAGCAGCAAGGGTGGGATAAATAAATAAATAAAATAAATCTTTAAAAAAAAAAAAATAGACATGTAGGCATTTGTAGACTCTCACAAGATGCTATGCATACTTAGTCATTGATGGCATAGATTTAAACCCAACAAATCAATAATCACATTAAATGTAAATGCTATAAACATCTCAATTAAAAGATAGAAATTTTCAGATTTAAAAGCAAGGTCAAACTCTTTGCTGCCTACAATAAACCACCTTTAAATAAAAGACATAGATAGATTAAAAGTAAAAGAATGGAAAAAGATGCACCATCTTATAGTAATATCAAAGCAAATTTCAGAGCAAAGAATACTTCCAAAGACAAGTATTAATTAAAGAGGACATAAAAATCCTACACGTGTCTGTACCTAATAACACAACTTCAAAATACATGAAACAAAAACTCATAGAACAGCAAGAAAAAGTAAACAAATCCAAAATTATAGTCAGTGATTTCCTTACCTGCCCCTCAATAACTGATAGAACAACTAGGCAGAAAATCAGCAAGGATATAAGAGACTTAAACTCACATATCCACAATTATAGCTAGAGATTTCAGTATCTTTCTATCAATAGCTGGTATTAAAAGTAGACCAAAAATCTGTAATGATATGTTACATTTTAATCACCACTCTCTTAACCAACTTGGCCTAAGTGACATTTATAGAATGCCCCACCAACCAACAGCAAAATATTCTTTTCAGTGTACATAGAACAATTACTAAGACAGACCATATCCTGCGCCATAAAACAAGCCCAATATATTTTAAAGGATTCAAGTCACACAAACTATGTTCTCTGACTGCAATGGAATTCAATTGAAAATGAATAAAATAAAATATCTGAAATTCTAGAAAATACTGAAAGCTATATAAAGAAAACATTTCTAAATAACCTATAGGTCAAAAAAGACAGTCAAAAGGGAAATTAGAAGGTGTTTTGAACTGAATGAAAATGAAAACACAACATATCAGCATACTTAGATGGAAATTTATTGTACTAAACACGTATATCAGAAAAGAAGAAAAATCTCAAATCAGTGACTCAGCTTCCACTCAAATAAGCTAGAAAAAAGAAAAGCAAGTGAAACCCAAAGTAAGTAGAAGAAAAGAATAATAAAATCAGAATGGAAAACAATGAAATAGAAAAGAGAAATACAATAAAGAAGATGAATGAAACCAAAATCATATTCTTTGAGAAGATGAATAAAATTGATAAACCATTAGCCACAATGATTAGGGAGGAAAAAAGGAGAAGAAACAAATTATCCATATCAAAAAAGAAAGAGGTGATATCACTAAGGGTTTACATATATTAAAAAATAATAAAAGAATATTATGAAAAACTTTATGCCAATGAATTCAGCAACTTAGATGAAATGGACAAATTC
This sequence comes from Cabassous unicinctus, assembly GCA_029593785.1. Taxonomy (NCBI): domain Eukaryota; kingdom Metazoa; phylum Chordata; class Mammalia; order Cingulata; family Chlamyphoridae; genus Cabassous; species Cabassous unicinctus. Next base: position 38,382 of record JAQZBX010014123.1, read on the forward strand.
CTTTATAGATACAAACTTCCAACACTCACTTAAGATGAAGTAGATAACCTGAATAGTTCTATCTATATCTACTAAGGATATTTAATTTGTAGTTTAAAACCTTCCCACAAAGAAAACTCCAGTCCCAAATGATCACTAGCAAATTTCACCAAACATTTATGGAAGAAATCATCACAATTCTTCACAAACCATTCAAAAAATTGAAGAATAGGGTTCACATCACACAACATAATCTATTTTCAAGCCAATTTTACTATGATGCCAAAGCAAGAAAAAAAGTGCACTAAAAGAATAATATAAACTAATATCATTCATGAACACAGATGCAAAACTCAAAACAAATTTTAGCAAACTGAACCCAACAATATATAAAAAGGATAATACATCACGATCAACTGGAGTTTAACCTAGGGGTGCTAGGTAGGTTGAATAATCAAAAATCAATCAATGGAATCTACCATATTAATTACATTTAAAAATAAATACAGGGAAGCGGGAGTGGCTCAGTCGATAGAGCCCCCGTTTACCATATGGGAGGCCCCGGGTTCGCTTCCCGGGGCCTCCTTGTGAGTCCAGGCCGGCCCGCGCAGCCTAGTGGGCTGATGCAGCGGGACCTCACAGCGAGGGGAAGATAAGCAGACACGGAGAAGACACACAGCGAATGGACACAGCAAGCACAAGCAG
>JAQZBX010014124.1:0-38971 GCA_029593785.1 Cabassous unicinctus
AATGTTTATTAAGTACCTACCATATGTTTAGAACCAAGTGCTTCAGGCAAACTTTAGAATCCCTGCTTCAAGCTGTTCAGTCCATTTAACAGTTGGTAAAAAAAATAAAAATAAAAATTCCTGGGGGCAGGAAGGAGGGGCCAAAGGTAGTGGGAATCGTTTATATCAAGGCAGAGCAGGTTGGCCATGGAGCAGCAGGGAGCAGGAATGGAAGGCGGGGAGAGAGAAGGGGTGGGGCTTATGGGGAGGAGGAAGGGGCAGCCAATGCCCCATCATCAACCCACCTTTATGGGGCAGTGTGGGCACTGGGCTCCATGCACGGCAGGTGGCACATTCCCAGACCTTGCCCTTCAGACGGGGAAACATTACTCCTCCTAGGGCTGATGGCTCCTTCTGGGCTCTGAACCCCAGCCCCTCAGCCTCCTCGGATCACTTTCTTTTACCCTCACTCCCCTCCAACCCATCACTCAGGGCACTGCTGACTTACCCTCCGTTGCCTCTTTAGCTAACTTGGAACATAAACATCCTCAAACCTGTCCAATCATACCTCCACCCGCCTTTCATCTGTTTCCATTCACAGCCAAGTTTCCTAACAGAGTTGCCCATGATTGGTGTCTTCTTTTGTCCCTTCCACTCTCTTCACAGTGTGTCCCCATCTGGCTGTCACGATCCCCCCACTCCCCGAATCTGCTCTGGCCCAGCTCACCATGGCTGACTTACTGCCAACCCCCCAGCCACTCTCCAGTCCTGGCCTGGCCCCTTTTACAGCATCTGCTCCCAGGGCCTCCCCCTTAGTGCCTGCCCCTCCCTCAGCTCCGGACAGGACATAACGCTCTCCCTGGAGGCCAGGCTGACCTCTGGCTCCCTGCCCTCCCTGTCCCTTAAGTGTGCCTCAGGCCTCTTCCAAGCTGCCTCGCCTCCATCATCACGTCTCCATGGCTGAATGTGTTCCCACCCCCGGCTACAAACCAGGAGGAGCACCTGGGAATTTTTGAATATACCAGTGCAGGGACTGCTCTGCGGTAATTGAATCAGAATTTCTGAGGAGAGAGCCCAGGTATCAGTATTTTTTTTTTAAAGCTGCACAGTTGAGTTTGAGGAGAGTGAAGGGTGAGGCCTACTTATCTCTAGGCTTCTTTAACTCCCCACCACCTATCAAACTGCTAACTCCAAGCCAGATTTCACCTTTTAGCCCCACAATTGTGTATCTGACTTCCTGCTTATTATATCTACCCAGTTAGCCAACTGGCTGCTTGCTGCAACAAGTTTAAAATTAGCTTTCCCTTCCCCTCCACCTGCAGCTCCTCTGTGTTCCCTGACTTGGTCCAGTCCAGGCCTCACATCTTCCCTGGATTATTTTAACCACCTCCAAACTGGTCTCCTTCTCTCCAGTCTTACCCACCCCCTGTTTTCCACACGGTAGCCGCAGGGAGATTCCTGAAACCCAGATGTGGTCATGCTCTTCCCCTGCTGAAAATCTCCAGCGATTCCCCATGCCCTTCAGGATGAAGTGCCCCTCCTTGGCAGCCCTTGCCCCTGCCTCAGACCCTGTCTAACCATCCAGCCTCACCATGATCTGCCTGTACCCACTCTGACCTGCTTCTGATCCCCGGAGCTACTGGCTCTATCACGTCTCCTGCCTCCTGCCTGGTCCAGGCTGCTCCTTCTGTCTGGACTGCTTGACTTCCTTTATTTCCAAACGTTTCCCACCACCCTGTGCCCACCACGCGCCGAGGGGTTCTATCTGTCACTGTCACCTCCCCAGGGCACAGATGACACTATTTATCTCTGAGCCTAGCACAGCGAGGGCCTGGCCCCAAGTGGGTGCTCAGGAAATGTTTGTCAAATGAATGAAGGCATGAATGACTGGTGACCCATTTGGCTACAGTGGAGGGCGGGGTGTGGCCAGCTGTGTTTGATGTGTGTGTAAAATGCTGAGCTGATTTCAGGAGATCCGAGATAATCCCACCTTCAGATACATGGGAGCTGTTCATTTGCACTCAATTGCCTAACTGTGGTGTTATAAAAGCATAACATTCCTTCAGTGTCCTAATCTATAAAATGGAAAGAATAATGTCCATTTAACAGAGTGCCATGCACATCAGAGCAGGTAATGGATGTGAATATGCTTTGAAAATTATGAATGACTATTCAAATGTGAGGGATGATGACACCAATGTCCCCAATGGGCAGAAGCCTCTTTGTGGTGATTCAGAGAATGTCCAGTGTGAAAAGGGAGCACAGAGCTGGGCATAATGGTCTGATGACAGTAAGCTCTGTCATGGCACTTGCAGTGTGCTCCTTTGCACGGTGAGCAATCCCTGTGGTCAAAGAGAAGACCATGCCGATTTCAGTCCAGCTCCTTAACTAACCACAGGACCCGCCTAGAAATCAAGTCTCGTCTTAGTACTTTTTGCGTGCAGGCAGTGAGGAGTTCTGCTCTTGTGGCCTGTGGTTAACAGCCTGCCTGGAGGGCCTTAAAAATAGTGCTGGGAGGATATTTTTAGTGCACTGTCCTGAGGCGTGGCTGCAGCCCATGATCCACAAGGATTCTGTGACGCATGAAAAATAGTTCTGGCTCTGTTTGCAAGTAATTCAGACAGCTGATTTTGGACTTCTGGGGTGTAAAAATAAAAACAAGTTGGGGGAAGCTGGGTTCCAGCCACGGGGCAGCCCCCACCCCCACACCATCTGAATAATGGCTCATGAGATGGTTTAATTTGAGCCTTGGTTCTCTGGAGTTTACATAAATCACGTTTCCCCTGGAGGCTGGTGAGTGAGGCAAAGAGCAGAAAACCCCCTTTTAGAGGCCAGAAACTAAGGCTGCAAAGAGATATAACTTACCCAAAGTTCCACAGTCGGTAGATGACAGGGCTGCATTCAGATCCATGTCTACAATGACACCTCTGACCCTGCTTGCCAGTTTCCCAACTCTCTTTAACTCCAACTCTTTAAAGCCTACAGTACACTCATTTAAACATCATCTCATCTGATCCTCATAATGAGGCAGCATTATTATTTCAGTTTTACAGGTGAAGAAGCTGGGGCTCAGAAGAGAGAAGTGACTGGCTTGAGAGCTCACACTTAGGAAGCCCTCGGGCAGCACCAGAGCCCCTGCTCAGGGCAGAGCCCTGGGGGGCCTGAGGTGGGTGCCCAGTGGCCTTGTGAGGCGGAAGGGCATGGACACAAATGCTGCCATACCTCCCGGGCTGGCATGGGACACACGGGTCCAGCTGCCCAGCCCTCGTGAGTGCCTCCAGAGGACTGGGAAGCAAACACAAAGAAACTCACGGCACAGCCAACGTGGAAGAAGCCGGCGGGACAGATTCTGGGCTCGCTCTCTGGCTGGGTGTCCGTGGCCTCCGCCCGTTTAAGGAGGAGCAGCGTGCACTCTGACCCAGTTTTGCTGTGGCTGCCCAGCCCTTCTGCTCCTGCCACAGCTCGCCTCCTGGCCAGTGAAGCGCTCAGGTTCTCAGTTATCAAGAGGGCTGAGAGCGCCCAGTGTCTTTGGATGTTGTGTGAAGATCAGCTAATAAAAACCACAACCCCCAGGGCTTTGCTGCTGCCAGGACTGCCCTATAGGGATGCATTAAACTCCTTGGAATCGTCAACGCACGTGGACTCGGAGAGCATATACAGTTTGCGGCCCCTCATCTTTTATTCCCTGAATGGTTTTCTGATTATTAGAAAAGATACATACACATAAAAATATAAATACTGTATAGCAGTGTGAAAGTAAAACTCACTTGAAATCCTACCACGCAGAGCTATTTACTGCTATCATGGCCGGCACCTGCCTTTGCACTAGTAAGAGTGTATATACTTTATGTAAATGGGAAAACACTGTATATGTTATTCGTTGACCTGCTTTAATCAATTATATACCTAAATATAAATCTCCATCATTTTAACTACTGCAGCGAGTTCCACTGTACAAACGTACCTAATTTTATTTAATCAGTGTTCTTCTGATTGCAGTTGCATTGTGCTTCATATCTCAATCATCTTTCACAATCCTTAAACCTTGCACCTCAATCAAAAATATATTTTTGAAATTTTAAAAATATATTTTAAAATATTTTTTAAAGCCTTCATTTTGCCTCTACTATTTTATTTCTGTTTAATGACAGAAAAAAAGGGAGATGACAGAGACACAAAGGGAGAGTCTTTAGTCTACAGTTTCTCAATTTCCCCAGCTCCTTTATCTTTTTAAATGCAGGAAGCGCCCTACTGTCTTTGTAATTCTTTCGGTTACCGTTATGGAAACTGTCTTGATGAAACTCCAGTCTTACTTTAGGGCCTTATCTTACCTAGATGTCTGTCACCCATCTGAGCCATTCCACCTAGCAAAGGCAGAGAGTGGAGCCACATTCCTGGGCAAACAGATGTAATCCCACGGGGATATAGCTGAAGATCTGGTCCCACTGGTCGCCCTCAGTATCACTGCAGGCAGCATCTTAACCTCTAAGCTTCGCTTTCCTTGCAAGGTAATTTTTTGATGGCTGAATGCCATAAAAATGGGAAAGCATTTTTTTTTTTATTGCAAAGGACAATAAAATGCAAAACTGTCATTTATTAACTATTCTGATTATCTATGCTTCTTAATCTTTTCAAATATGTTTTTCTTTTGAAGTTAAAATATTTCTCTGAATCCTGACAAATATTTATCAAGCCCTGAATATGGGCCTTGAACAGGATGCTAAGAGTACAGCATCAAAAACACAGACATAGCTTCAGCTTTCCTGGAACTTGGGTTCTCGTAATTAAGAGTCATTATTGTTGTATATTTATTGAGCGAGGAAACTGTACGTTGCCTGATATGAATTTAGAGCTACTTTTAAATGAATGTTTATTTTGTTAGTCATGATGGCAGCTCTGTTGTACATTTGAAGAACTGTGTGTGTTGGCAAGACTTAGTACCCATTTAATCTAGAGACAATGCTCAATTCATTAATGGATTTATGGATCCCTGGCAATAGTTGTGAGTCCCTTCTACCCACGCCCTGCACTCCAGGCCCAGGATTTTGTGGTCCCAGGGTTATAGTAAATTTCAGGACACTTTATGCTCATTCATGGAATTTCACACCTTTTCCAGGCCCTGAATTTGAGCCATACTTTCACTCCCAGTCTTCAGAATTCAGCAAACTTCCCAACTCTGCAGTTATTAGATGGTGGAGCCTTTAATGAAAAGCCCCAAGATGCCAATTAGGAGAATATAAAGGTGGGGCTTCCTCAGCCAAGGAAAAGGTGAGCAGGACGTGTGGGCAATTAGGCTCTGAGGCCTACATGTCCCATTGTGACCAAAGCAGTCCTCCTTTCTAATTATGGTGTCCTCGAGGCTATTTATGGATTTTTAAGAGGTTCCTTCTGGTCATGAGGCCTTCTGACGTCTCTTACAGGAAGAAGGAATAGGAGTAATTTTTAAAGAGAACAGGAGTCAATTAGCACTGTAGACTAAGAGGTTGAAAGGGATCTCTGAGATTTGGATTCTAGAAGTTCACAGATAGGAAAATGGAAGTTCTGTATAGAGAGCAGAAGTGACTTGCCTGAGTTTATGAGGAACTCAGATTTTCCGACCTCTTATCAAGGGTTTTTCTTATTGTGCCACCTGCTTTATCAAGCTCTTCCTTGACATCAAGCCCTAAGATGTATCCTTTCCAAGCAAAGCTATTCATCAATGAATTAATTCAATAAACATTTAAGGGGTCCTTTCCTCCTGCATGCTGGGAGCTGCCCTAACCACTGGGGTACAATGATGAATAGGGGGCAATGCCAGGTCTCAAGGGTCTAATGGTCCAGTAAGTGAAACAGACAACTGAAGAGGTGATTAGCAGATGCCATGGGAATGACCCATGGTCTACCAGGGGGCTCTGGGAGCACAGTGCGGGACCTCCTGATCCAGCTGCTGGGAAGGAGAAGGTGGTGGTGGACAGCAGGCAGTGCTCTGGGGAGGTGTCCTGCCCTGGTACCCTTGGGTGGTATCTAAGCTGAGTCCCAAAGTCTGACTAGGAATTGTTGAGGGGAGAAGAAGGTGCTCCTGGCAGTGGGTGCAAGGCCTGGATGAGCAGCAGCAAGCCTGAAGAATAAGGATGTAGCTAGAGGTCAACAGAGGTCAAGTTAGGAGGATTCTGTGAGTCAGATGAAAGAAGCTTGGACTTTATCTTGAGATCTCAGGAAGCCGTGGAAGGGTAATGGTAATGTGGTCAGATTTGTGGTTTAAAACCTGGTTTGGATGCTGTGTGGAGAATGAATTGGAAGAGAACCAGAGAGGAGACAGGAAGCTTGATTAGGAAGCCCTGCAGCATCCAGGGAGGGATGATGGTGGCCTAATCAGCGCATGGAGTCAAGAGATATTTTGGAGGAAGAATCAAAAGGCCTTTGTGAGTTATTAGAAGTCCATGGTCATGAGAAAAGCCCCGTAATCTCTTTGCCCATGAGTAAGAAAGGCTTATTTGTTCACCTGGAAACCTAACACAGAAAAAAAGGCAAGCTATCTCATCGTTGTGGCTCTGGCTACCCCTGGGGGTCTGGTCTCCCTCCCTTCAGGCTTCTGGCACTTGGGACTTTGAAAGCATCAACATCTACATAACCAGTTCAGCTGTCTTAGAACCCGTGCTTATCAGAGTGCTTGCAGGGCTTCATCTACAGAAATAACCAGTAATGAGATTGCAATGGATTCGGTGGAGATGGGGTGGAAAATCCCAGCTAGTTTTATATATATGTAATTTTCTCTTTATATATATAGATATATATACACATACACAAACACTTCAGGAATATATTTATATGTCTCAGGAATATATTTATATCCACATATCTCAGGAGTATATCTCTATCTACATATATATCTCAGGACTATATCTTTTCATGAATATATATATGTGTATATATATATTTTTTTCAGGAATAATAGACGCCCTTTCACAGGACAACTTCTAGAGAATGAGCTACTGACAAATAAATGGCTTCCCATCCTGAAAACTCCCCTGGAGCTTTGTCCTACACTAAATCCACAGTCTAACCCTGCAATAGATGGGGGTGGGGGGGGATGGGATGGGGGTCCCACAGAAAAGAAGGGGCCTGGCAGGCAGTTCCAGTTGAGGCCAAAAGAAACAATGTAGTGAGCTATATATAAATCTGGGCCAGGGTGTTTTTAGACAGGTGAACAAATTGCAAACACATGGTACGAATGACAGAGCTGTAGTTAAGGCCTCCTAGGGGCACCTACCTTATAGAGCAAGGCTTCTTAACCTTTTTTGATCCACAGACCCCTTTGCCAGTCAGGTGAAAACCATGGACCTCTTACTAAGACCACACTGTACTGTGTATTATTTAATAAATATATCACACCCACACCAACATGTCCCCACAAGAATAATGGTTTTTTGAATTTCAGTTCAAGCTCATGGTCCCCTTGTTAAGACCCCTGTTATAGACTAAGAAAGAAAGAGTTGTTCTTAGAAACAGGAAACTCATAATGCAGCACAGCAGATGAGTAATGCAGTACTCTGAGGGCAGAGACCAGGCATCTATATTCCCAGCATATTGCCTGCCTGGCACACAGGTGGCATGAAATGTGGGTAAATGAATAAATTAATTGAGTAGGCACCTCATTTACTTACTCTGACTTTATGGAATTTATGGAACGGTCCTTGGAGGAACAGATGTATGTATGTGCTCCTCTGACAGGACAAAGTGTGCTGCAGGGATTCATCAATAAGCTATTGGAGTGTCTTCTAGGCTTCAGGGGAGCTGGGATGGTCAGCCTTCTGGATGACCAATCCACAAAGAGCTAAAGGAATCCCAAGACTCCCTGCCATCCCAGTTCCTGTAAGGAAGGTCCACTGAAATGGGCCCTTAGGCACCCATCAGGCTCCTAGCAGGACACGAAGGAAAGTGTATTGCATGCCCCCTCTGGAAGGAAACGTGTTGCATCGTGTTTGTGTGTGTGTGCCTGTGTGTGGGTCTATAAGTGTGTGAAAGTAGCCATCATTTAATGGCACCATTTCCCACCAAAAAAAGAGACCCATCTAATTAGCTGTAGGTTTGGAGAGCAGATCTTCATGGCTATTAGAAATGTGGGAAATTATTAAAATTAGGTCTGAATGGGAGGTCCTTATCCCTGGAATCTCAGACCTTGGGTTTATTGCAGAGAATATTTTGCTTCTTTCTGGGTTCTCACCTGAGTTCTGAATAGAAGAGGGTGTGAGACAATGCTGCCCATATAAGCAAGATGTTATTGTGGTAGGAAAACAGTGCAGGCACATAGAAATAAGTGAAAATGGAGGGTATGAAGGCAGGCAGGTAGGGATTCCATATAGCATTTAAAAGGCATATAATGATGGTTGAGAGGAAAGAATTCAAGGAAGTCATATTCATTCCTTAATTCTTTCACTCATCCTTTTTTAAACATTCATTTAATAGACTTTATGTGTCTTCCATGTGCCAGATATTAAGCTGGGAGCTGATTATACAGTAGTGGATAAAACGTGTGGTCCTTGCTCTCATTGAGCATCTGCAACAGCTCAAGGCAGGGGAAAACTTGAAATTGGGGGAGCTGAGAGGAGAGGCCAGTGTGCCTGGAGGGAGGAGGGGGAAGGGGCAGTGACAGAAGACCTAAGGGGAGAGGAAGGCAGGGCCACATCTTCTAGACCACGGAGAGGAGCTTGGATTGCCTTCTGAGAGCAATGGAAAGTCACTGATGGATTTTCTTCAGAGTAGCGGCATTTTTAAACAGTCTGACTGCTCTGTGAGGAATGGATTGGATGAGTCAGAAGTGGAGGCAGCAAAAACAGAGACCATTGCAGTAGTTTAGAGAGGAGAAAAAGGGGGGCATTGGAGCTGGAGGCAAGGAGACTAGAGAGAGATTTTGAAGATAGATTGGACATGATGTGGGGTTAGGGAGAGGGAAAGATCCCAAGATCCTGGGTTCCAAGTTTGGGCAATTCTCTCTTTATTTGTCTAAATCAGGGAGAAAACTGACATGACACAAAATTTGGGGGGAGTGAAGAATAGGATAATTTCAAGTATTAATTGAGAAATTCTTACCTTGTACCAAACACTGCAGCAGTTAAAAGGTTTGCCAAGCCCTGGGTTTTTTCATTCATCCCATTCAGCTGGGATTATTGCCCTGTCCTTCTGTTTACTGAACTGATTACATAAATAGGATTGTGCTATTGCTCATACCTCAGAAAACAAATCATGTACTGAATGGATAATGACTGAATCAAAATGAGATGAGTGTTATTTCAAACTGAGATTCTCTGCCTCCCAGAAATCTTGGGGAAAATATTGTAGCATGATGACATTTGGAAGCCCAAGTGATGGAAGAAGATACAATTATCCAGGTAAAGAACATACATTTCTACAACAGGAGTCTCAAGCAAACTGGAAGAAAAGTTAATGGCAAAGAGTGGAAAATAGAAAGATGATCTCAGAGACCCAAGCCTTGCGATTGCAATGAGGGAGAGAGGCAGACCTCTAATCAGCAGAACCTGGGTGAGGAAAGGCCTCGTTGGCTCACTCCAGAGTTCAAGTGGTAAAGGGGAAAGGAGAACTGTGACCAGATGATAAAAGATAGGGAATTAAAGGAAGAAGACTTCCAAGGTGACCATGACCATGAGACCATGAGGGTGCCTTGGTCTGCCCCAAGGGAGGGAGGGAGAAAGAGCCCCTTAGTCACCAGGTTCCAGCAGGAGCTGAAGAACTTCTGGGCTTCTTCTCCCCTTGTCCCACCTCCACCCCTTCCTCCCTTCCTGCCCTTCAGAAGCACCACCAAGCCAGGACACCCTTCTTAGGGACTGGGCCTCTCTCCTATTCCTCGGCTAAAAGGCCTCCTTCCTCTGCCATTGTCATTGTCATCATCAACAACATTGACTAGCATAGATTCTGCCAGATGTATGGAATGCTTAGTGGTTTGAGCGGCAGCATAACGACTCATAGCCCTTGGGTGGTAAAAGGGCTCACCCAGCACCTGACAACAATTAATCAAGAGGGCCTTGCTTCTGAGAGTGAAAAATGGAACTGACTGACAGAAGTGTCTAATGGTAAAAGGCAGCTTAGGCTAAGGAAATAAAGCTGTGGGCAACCTCTAGTTGCTTAGTCCTACAACCACAAGGAAATGAATTACACTAACAACCTTAGTGTGCTTGGAAGTAGTTCTTCCCCAGTCAAGCCTCCAGAAAAGAATACAGCTGGCTGATGCCTTGCTTGCAGCCTTGTGAGACTCTGAGCAGAGGATCCAGTTATACCATATCTGGACTCCTGACCCATGGAAACTGTGAGATGATAGTCATTTTAGGTTGCTAAATTTGTAGTAATTTGTTTCTCAGCAATAGCTAGCCAATACAGCTTCATAGTGTTGTGAGAAGTCAATGAGAACCTGCTCATGAAAAGCCGAGCACAGAGAATCAGATGTGGCTCAAGGGGTTGGGCTCCCATTTACCATATGGGAGGCCCTGGGTTCGATTCTTGGGTCCTCCTGGTGAAGGCAAGCTAGCCCACGTGGCACGGTGAACTGATGGCCCACACGGCACGGTGAGCTGGTGCAGCAAGATGACTCAACAAAGAGAGACAAGTAGACACAGAAAAACGCACAGCAAATGGACACAGTGAGCACAAGCAGCAAGGGGGGTAGGGCGCGGATAAATAAATAAAAAAAATAAATCTTAAAAAAAAAAAACAAGCACAGGGGAGCAGGTGTAGCTCAAGTGGTTGAGCATTTGCTTCCCATGTATGTGGTCCTGGGTTCAATCCCTGGTACCTCCTAAATTGAAAAAACAAAAACAAAAACAAGCTCCGAGTCTGACACATATTCGGACCTATTATTAGTATCACCATCATACCTTGTACGGTACTAGAGACCAGGAGGGGGAAAATTGTGGACTGGGTCTCTTGGGGAAGGCCTCACAAGAAAGCAGAACTTGAGGTGAATTGTAAAGAAGAGTAGGACTTAAATAATCAGCAAGAGGATGAGGTAAGGGTGGGAGGATTGTGAGGGGATGACAAAATACTGGTGGGGGATGTGTTAGGAGGTAGAATTTATATGGTGTGGGTTAATTGATTGTTTCATTCATTCATACATTTAAGGCTATTCCTTGGAACTTTGGAAACAGAGTTCAATTGGCAGAATATCTTTGCTGAGTCATCAACTCACAGGGAAGTACATAAATGGTGTAATGTAAATGTGCCATGCATGGAGGAGGAGAATGTACGAGGGGCTTTCAGACCATGGAAATGGGGGTGACTGATCCACTTCCACACAATAAGTTTGGTTAGAATGGAAGATTTATGCAAGGGAGCGGTGGGAGGCAGTTGAAGAGGTTGGGAAAGGTCAGTTGGTCCACCACTGGCTTAGATCACACCTTTGTGGAAATTAGAAATAGGCACCCTCTCTGAGTGAGCCAATTAGAAAAAGACACACTTTTGTGTAGATGCAACCCTGCCAACACTAGAGTTGTCAAGTAGAAAACGCCATTGTACAAAATAGAAAAAGGTGTCTTTTCCCAAGGAGGGGGAATTGTAGTCCCATGCTATTGAGCAGGGCTTGGCAAATGGAATAGAGGATGAATTGCCCTGTTCAGCCAGGCCACCTTGTGCAGGGCACACATGGCATAGCTATTCCAGGACCCTCCTAGGCCAGGAGGGGAAAGACCCAGGGACCTGCCCTTGCTGGCCTGTATCCAAGTAGACAGTTATTGTCTGAATGTCCCCTGCTCACGCACAGTTCTGTAGAGCTCTCTGTTTCGTGTCTTGTTTCAGTCAGATCTCAGGTCTATGGATGAAGGGGTTGAGCTGGGTGCCTTCGAAGTTCCTTTTTGCTCCTACAGCCTGCCCTTTGGAGACTATACACTCTAGGAGGATGAGATTCATGTCTTAGCACCCCCCACAGGGTCCAGCCCAGTGGAAACTAAAGAGCCTTTATTGACTCAGATGGAAAAATTCATGATGATCCAGCCCTGTGCACTATTTGTGGTGGAAAGGCAAAAGTCTATACAGGATAGTCAAAGGACTGGTTGACATAGTTTTTTTTCCTTAAATATTTATTGTGAAATAATTTCAGACTTACAAGACTGTTGCAAAAATAATGCAAAACCCATACAGAGAACTCCAACATACCCCCCTACCCCCGTGTTAGTCAGCCAAAGGGGTACTGATGCAAAATACCAGAAATCTGTTGGCTTTTATAAGGAGTATTTATTTGGGTAGAAGCTTATAGTTACCAGGCCATAAAGTGTAAGTTACTTCCCTCACCAAAGTCTACTGCCATGTGTTGGCAGAAGATGGCTGCTGACATCTGCCAAGAGTTCAGGCTTCTTGGGCTCCTCTCTTCCCAGGGCTCTGTTTCTCTCTGGGCTCAGCTGCTGTGCTCTCTCCACAAGGCCAGCTGTAGACTATCAAGCAAACAGCTCTGTCTCTCTCCCTGGGGCTTCTGCAGTGTCTAAGGAGACATCTCTATTCCTCTGTGTTCTTCTCTGTGTGTTCACTTCCTGGGCTCCAGCTCAAAACTCCCAACACTGTCCTTTGCCATGTCTTTTCTCTCAAAGCCCTACTGACATGGCCCAATCAAAGTCCTAATCATAATTTAATCATTAAAAGTGATACCTCTGACAGACCAGTTTAAAAACATAATCCAATAAATATTTTTGGAATTCATAAACAATGCCAAACTGCTACACCCCACCACACACAAACTGATAATGTTTTTTAAAGTCCAAAAGATGAGAATCAGTATCATTCCCTTCCAGGAAGCATCACAGGAATCCACAGCAGCCTGGCTGGTTATTCCAGAACTCTTGGAGCACAAGAGAACAGAAAGACAGAATGGGAATAAATGCCATGCCCACCTGCCACTTTAACATCTGCAACAGCTTAGGCCACCTCCAACTCTGAGCCCCCATGCCCAATGCAACCCACTCTCAGAGCTTTCCTTCAGGCCAACTACAAATGTGAAAGATGATACACGATCCTAGGAAGTTCTTATGATCCAAAGCTGGACTTTTGGAAGACTGATCATGCTGCTATATGGGGTTAGAGCAAATAACTAGGAGAGAGATAATGAGAGCCTGAAATGATGGGGCAGCAGGGCAGTCGGAAGTATAATAGGACAGAGTTGAAATTTGCACAAGCTTCTTTTAGAATTGTAAATCCAGGCTAGCAGCAAACAGAGCCAGGTTTACCTAGCAAACAAGAAATCCTCAGGCCATTTTGCAGAAAGACATCTGCTTTCATTTACTGACATCTTAGGTACCAATAGCATCAGCACCACTCCTGGTTTTGAGTTTTGGGATTGACTCAAATGGTGGAAAGACCAGGAGAAGGGAATCATAGAGAAATGCTCTGAACTGAAAAATCAAAAGACTGGGGTGATAGTCCAGGCTATCTGTATAACTGTGTGACTGTAGGCAAATTGCTTTTCCTCTCAGGATTGTAGTTTCTCCAATTGTAAAATGGGACTGGTCAAGGATTCTTAAAGTTCCTTCCAACTCCTACACATCATGATTCTCTGAATAGGAAGGGTTTTTACAGAGGCCTACATAATCTATGCTCAAAAGCCAATGTAGGGAAGCAGATGTAGCTCAAGTGGTTGAGCGCCAACTTCCCATGTACGAGGTCCCAGGTTTGATCCCTGGTACCTCCTTAAAAAAAAAAAGCCAATGTAAATTAGCTGGAGTAGTATTGTTCAAAACAAAAGTCTTTGGTGGAGCAATGAGAAGGAATTACTTAAGGGTACACTGGAAAGTTGGGAACCTGCCCTACCCAGTCTAGCATGGGGCTGGGTGGGAGGAGGCCTACCAGCAAGAAGCCAGGAAGAAGCCGGGATTCCTCTACAGGGAGGAGCTCAGGGGACCTTAGACAGTGTGGAGCCTCTCCAGGCTGCAGCTGGTTGGTGGCGGGTTGGAGAAGCAGAGAGGAGCGTGCAGGAGTAGAGAGTCTGAGAGGTCAGCCGAAGCATTGGGTTCTTTCTGCAGCTGCTGCCTCCATGTTTGCAGCTGGAATTCTAGTGCTTTCAGCGCACATTTTTGAGACCGGGCTGGGCTGATTTAAAGGAGATGGGGGAGGGGGGTCGGGGAGCAAAGGAGGGGTTTCAGGAGAAAATACACTGAAAAGTTTTGCTGAGAAAAGCAGGGGATGCTCATTGCTCATGGTGAGGGGCCTTTCCCAGAGAGAGAGAGAGAGTCTTGGGAATCAAAGGATGAGGGCTGGACCTCACAGGGAGAGGCCCTTCCTATGGGCCTCTCTGGAGCATCTAAACCTCAACCAGCCATGAAGAACAGCAGGCTCCTATTTAATTGGTACCAATTTTTCCGACGAACTCAATTTGAAGAACCAGCTCAGTTGCAATCAACAAAGTAAGCCAACCAGGAAATCGCTTGCTTCCTTTGGAGCCTGAGGACCATAAGAAACCCCAAAGGAGTAAAAAAGTTTGCAGGCCTCCACGACGGCACAGGGTCTGCACTCCTCTGTCCTCGGAATGGACCCAGGCCTAGTTCACCCAGGAGGGCTCCTTCCCAGTTCCCACCAATTGGATAAGGCAGCAGGGTACAGAAAGAAACTGGACTGAAGTCAGAAGGCCTTGGTGCTAAACCTGACTCTGCTACTAACTCCTGGAATGCCTGTGCAAGTCACTTTTCCTCCTGGAGTTTCATTTTTCTCAGCCTTAAAAGGGATGGGGAACAGAGAAGAAGCCCTGCTGCGCCTATTTTACAGAGTGATTATGAGGTTCAATAAGCTGATGGACGTGAAAGCTGTTTTTGCACATTACCGGGCTTTGAGCAGATGGGCATCTCTCAGTATAATGGTGCTGATGCAATGATGGTAATGGTGGCTGAGTTACTTTTTATGTGCACTTCCTATAAATATCACACCAAGAGACTAATTCCTGATTTTAATGGCCTACCTTTATTCATCTCATTCATCCCTGAGTTCTCATGCTGGCTCTGAAGGATCTATTTTTAGCTTTGTGAGGAGTTTGGATGGAATGTTTCAGAGCCATCTTTATCCCCCTGCCAAGTTCAGTGGCCCCTTCTCCAGGTCCTTCCTGGGAATTAGAGCATCAGTACTCACATAGAGGCTAAGCCCTCTCTAGGCTCATCTGGCAACAGGAGGAGGTTGGAGATCTTCAAAGATCTTTTTCTCAAAGCCATGGGAAACAAGAAGCTGAAGGTCAACAGACCCCAGAAGAGAAGGAAGAGGCCAGGAGAGGCTGCCATGTACATTGCCATGTGACAGAAGAGCCCAGGATCAAGGATCGCCAGCAGCCAGCCCCAGAATGCCAGTCTCAGGGAAGAAAGCACGGCCTTGATCATACCTTGAGTTGGACATTTTTCCCAGACTCAAAACTGTGAGCTAATAAATTCCCATTGTTTAAGCCAACCCATTGTATGGTATTTGCTTGAGCAGCCAAGGAAACTAAAGTACCCCTGGGGTTCTTTGCCACCAAAAATACCTTCAAAAATATCCTTTATCTGGCTCCATGTATAGAAAAATTCTATATACTAAATAAATGAAAGCTATTAAGTAAAAATGAATTTATTTCCCTATTATTTATTAAAGAAATATATGATGCAGCTAGAGGTTTCTAATCAGCACAAGAGCCCCAATATACTGGATTGATACAATGCCAATCAAAAGCAATGGAATTTGATTCTTTAGTCAAGTTATCCCCTTTGTTGGGAAATGTAAATTTCCACTAGGCCTTTTGAAATCACAGGCCTATCTTTGAGGACCTTTGGTAGATTAGGAATCTGGAAGTTAGAGATGCTAGACTAGATCAGCTCCCATTTTACAGATGGGGAAAGTGGAGCTCAGAGAGAAGTGACTTGTCCAAGATCACCCAGGGAGTTGGTGACAGATGTGGGACTAGAACCAGGTCTTCCAATCTCCAGTCACAGATCCTTTACTCAGCATCTGGATACCCTGCTCATTCTTGAGCTGGAAGGCAGAAACTCACAGAACCTGCCTCAGCTTTTTGAACCTGCTGATGTTTCTATATATCGAGACTTAAGTAGGGATGGGGAGTGACAGCTCATGACGCCTGCCACAGATTTCAAATTAGGTCAAGTATTGTAAAACCCAGCTCACAACTTACTGAGACCATCTTGCAGTTGATACACATCTTGGCAGTAGAATGAGCCCCAGCCATTCTACTGGGCTCTACATGAGCCCCAGGTCATCGTGTCATCCCAGAGCCTGCTGTGGCTGACTTTCCCCATCTCATGCATATCCCTTTGTGAAATGGGACAGGTAGATATCATGCAGGGCTAGCTTTGGCTCTGGCTGGACTCACTGGGACTCACAGTTAGGAGAGAATTTCATTGCACAGGTTTTGCCAACTGAGGAGAAATGGGAAGGAGCAGTGCACTTTCATTTCAATCTGGATCCTATTTTACATTTCAAATTATGGCACCATGGTTTCTTTTCTCCTCCCTCAGGGGGCAGGTGATGGAAATGTCATCTCTTTGCCATTGAAATTACACTGCCTTTGGCTCAGCACCGGGGACTGTGTTATAGAACACTCACACCTTCTGGCAAGCAAGCTCCCTTTTGAGGCAGTTCTCACAACTGACAGACCATTAGGTCCTAACTGATGTTATACATGCTCACGTGCCTTCTTAATTCAGAGGACTGAGGAAAACAGAAGCCTTTAAAAGACATGTACATTTAAAGTTGGGGCTCCCAGGTCAAACTTTCATATCAATCCTCCTTTGTTAATTGCATAATATATAGGCAGCCGCCTTCATTCAATCATTCAACAAACCTTTAGAGCTACTAAACGTCCAGGCTCTGTACTAGAAACTGAGGCGAGTGAGCAACTGAGCGAGTGAGTGTGTGCACGCCATCCTGTTAGGGAGCTCTTCCATCCCACCTTTCTTCATTCTCCTGGGGACACTTGCAATTGTTTACTGAATGCCTGTTTCCCTCTTAGAATATAAGCCCATGAGTGCAAGGTTGTTTCTGTCTTATTTATCACTCTGAGCCTAGCCCCTGGCACGGTCCCAGGCATGTTCATATTTGTTAGATGGGAAAATGAACAAATTAGTTCATTGGATGGAAGACTGGATTAGTGAATAAATGAACAGATGAATAGGCGATAGTGGTTTTCACCATTTATTTGTTTATTTTTATGCTTCTTTCTATTATCTATTCATTCATTTATAGTTCACCTTATTCCAGAAAGAACTTAAGCCCTCTTCATCAGAGGTGAAAGTTTTCATTTTTGGCCCCAAAGCAAACATTTCAGAATGTGTCCCCATCTTCTTAGTTCGTCACACAGGGATTGTAGAGCATGGATCTTGCCTTCCAACTGCTTGGATGTGGTGGTGTGAAAGACCATGCCCAGGGGACAACAGTTCTGGGGAGAATGAAGGGGCCATCCAAGGACACCTAAGACAGTAAAAGCAAAAGGGAAGGAGGAACATTTGCCTAGTAGATATCATCATTTCTTATTCTTTATGTTCCATAATCCTGGTTATTCAGGAAGTGCCAAAACTTTTCCAAGAATTTATTAACCTATCAGGGAATTAGGCGCCACTAAAGACAAAGATTTTTGTGTATGTGAGTGTGTCCATGCAAACCAACTATTTCAGTTGCCCATCTTGCTGGAAGGTGGTCTGCTAGAAAGGAACACACCTTAGGGATTCTTTTGACTTCTTTTATTACAAACTATAATAAGCACCAATTATGTGTCAGGCTGTGGGCTAGGTGCTGGGATGGTGTTGAAGAGATCACATTCTAGTGTGGACAAGTGAATGATGATCATAAAACAGTGTATAAAAATAATGACTAAGGTCCATCCCTAGCGTACTGCAAGAGTAAAGAGTGGGTCATTTTCCTGGACCAGGGGCTTCAGAGAAGCTTCTTGAAAAACCGGTGGGACTTAACCAAGAGAAGAAGGGCATAGGGAGAATGTTCCAGATAGACAGAACCCTATGAACCCAGGGACATGAAAGAACACAGCATGTTTGGGAATCTATCAGTCATTCTGTTTAGCTGTGGCACAGAGTGCACAGAGGGTGAGGTATTAAAGAGAGATTTTGAGAGGTGAAGTCAGAGAGGTAGACAGGTGCTAGATAGACCATGAATGACTTTATGAGTTGTACTAAGGAGTCTAGATTTTATTTCAAATGCTACCAGAAAGCAAATACTACAGGATTTTTAAGCAGGTGAGTACATGATCAATTGTGTGTTCTAAAATGATCACTATGAACATGGTGCAAAGAGAGGTAGAGAAAGGAAAGGCTGGTGGCAGGGAGATCATTTAGGAGGCAGCAGGAAGGTGCGAGGCCTGGCTCAGGGAACAGACAGTGGGATGGTGAGATCAATGGATTCAAGGCTATTTCAGAAGTATCTGAGAAATACATAGAAACTTCTCGAGAGGGAAGCCAACAATAGGCCTTCCGGCTTTCAATTAAACTGCTCTTCCCTAGTACCTGCATTTAATCAAACTTTGCTGCAAGAATCTAATTCATTTCAGATGGTTTTAGAACTCTTTCATAGAGGCAAGGAAAAAAACCCAGCTCTAAGAAACCCTTTTCCTTTTAAGTTCATCCATCAAAAATGAACCTTTTTTCCTCGGGCTTTCAGCAAGGAGAGTTTTCTCTGGATTTTCTTAATCAGCAGGGATAAGGAGATGATAATTCTGCAGCTTGAATCTATTCCAAATTGATTCTTCAAAGTGCCAGTAATTCAGGTCCCTGGCCTGAAACTAGACTCAGTGGTTCTCAACCCTGCGGCCCGCTGGAACCACCCGGAGGACTTTCAACAACATCATGGGCCAGGCCACACCCCCGACCAAGCACATCAGTGTCTGGAGATGGAACCCAGGCATCAGTGTTTGTTAAACACCCCAGGTGATTCCAGGGTGCAGCCAAGGTTGAGAACTACTGAACTAGAGGAGACATGTTAACCGACTCACCAACCATGCAGAATCTATGTATTATACCTGTCGGGAGAGGTGCACTGAGGCCAGGAAAGGTGCTGCTCAGCTCTCTGACTACCTGAAAGCATCATTTTATGAAAAAATTGCCTAAGGACCAAGAGGATAGAAACTTTAAATAACAGAATTACCTGAGAACAAGGTTAGAAGAGATTTGAAGGCATCCCAAAGTCCATTTCTCTGCCCCTAGCTTTCCCATGTGCATTGAAACCATCTCAGTTAGGTTCCAGCCTAGCCTAATTTAGAGACAATTCCCAGGAAAGAGGAATCCAAGATAAACACAGCCATCACTGTCATACATACTCACTCTATCTCAGGTGGAGCCTGGGGCTTCTCAACATCTTCCACTCAATGGAAGAGGAGGAAGAGCCTCAACTAGGGGTAGAAAGAGAACTGTGAGAGTTCTGAATCTTCTTGTTTTCAACCTAAACAATCATGCTATGTTTATGTCCTCTCTTCACAACCAATGTTCGCAATCAATGTTAATTTTAATATAAAACGAATGTTTATGAATCCACAAACAAATAGTACCCCAAGAGGATGGTTCATATTTATTTCTGTGGCTTCCAGCACCCACTGATTCCTAGTGTATACAGTGGAGTGATGATGATGACGATGGTGAAGCTGACGATGATGACAATGATAATGGTGAGTATTGAATAGATAGTCCAGGTAGAGATGTACATGTGCAGTGGAAAATGCATGAGATTTGAAATCATAAGGTCCTGGGCTTGAAAACTAGCGTTAGCACTTAACATTTGTGTGGCCCTGGGAAAGCCACTTTACTTCTTGGAGACTCTGTTTGCTTACCTGTAAAATGGGACAATAATATCTAGTTCAAGATTGTTATTAGAATTAAAGGCATTCTATATAAAGAACCTAGCAGAAACTAAATAAATGCTAGTTACTATTAGTATAGAATTCCCTAACACCTACTAAATCTTGTCTTGCCATAAGATGGAGAATAAGCAGCTGACATGCTCTGCCCGATGTCCATGATCCTTTCAACCGGGACCCTTCTTTGGGCATCTCTGAGTCCCCCAAGCCCAGCCCTGCCCAGGACCTGGTCTTGGGTGAATACACTGCAAAATCACCTCTGGCATAGCTGGTGCATAGGATGGCCCAGGTAATCAAACATTCTGATTAATGGTCACTAAGAGGGTCATGCATAATGTCCCATTTTCTTGTGGCTCTGTGAGAGGGCTAGTTAAGGGCAAGGGCTAGTGTGACAACAGCTGGGTTACAGCAAGCACTGCCCCTGCAAGATATCAGGAGGGACTGGATCCAGATGCCGTTCACTGCTAGGCCCTGAGAATACTCTGAATCACTGAATACTGTATCATGAAAAAGTAGCTGGCATCTTTCATTGCCCTCATGCTGATTGGGCCTTCCCTCCAGAGTGTGGACACATGCATTGTAAAGGTGGGCCTCTTTGGATGAGGTTAGGAAGGAACATGTCTCTGAGCAGCCCCCATTCACCACCAGCTACCCAGCCGGAGCCTAGAAGAACCTGGGGACGCTGAGGGGCCATCCACTCAACACATGGCAAAGGAGGATGGCCACGAGCATGCGGAATGATCAGGCCTGGCTGCCCCACCCCTTTGGGGCATCGGGCATGGCTAAGCTGCTGTTGATCACAGACCCCCAGGTATCTCAGTGCCTGATGGAGCTGAAACCGTTCAAGAGTTCCAAAGAGGAATGGAGGGAGGATGTTCGCTGTATTCAGCACAAGCCGTGGTTGGGCAACAGAGTGGCTAACAGCACATGCTTTGGAGGCAGGAGCACTGCAGACCAGTCCCACCTCTGCTGCATGGTAGCTGTGTGCCTTAGGCAGGACACTCAATCTCTTTGTGCATTCATTCTCTGTATTAGTCAGGGTTTTCTAGGGAAACAGAACCGATAGGAGATATCTGTAAATATTATGAGATTTTATAAAATTGTCTCATGTGACTGTGGGGATGCATAAGTCCAAATTCCATAGGGCATGCTGCGAGCTAGGGACTCCGATGAAGGTCCTTGATGAGTTCCTCAGGAGACACTGGCTGTCTGAAGTAGAGATGAGAATGCTCTCTCTGAATGCTGAAATCACTTCTCTTTTAAGGTCTTCAATTAATTGGATGAAATGTCACTTGTTGCTGAAGTTGATTGTAGATGTAACCAGCCATCCATGCAATCAACTCACTGATGATTAAAGTCCATGAAATGTCCTTGTATTACAATTAGCCCAGTGCTGGCTTGACCAAACACCTGGGCACCATTACCTGGCACAGTTGACACATTAGCCTAACCATCACATTCCCTCAACTATAAAATTGGGTTAGTAGGACCAGCAATCTCATGGGGCTCTCGTGAGGATGAGGAAGAGTCCACAAAAAGCCCTTCACATCACATGGCACAGCTGGCCTGCAGGCAGTGCTTCCCTAAGCTTAGTTATATTGATGGGCTTCTGCTGGTCTGAAATGCCTCTCCCTTCTCTCTCTCCATGCAAGAAGCCCCTCCTCTGTGATGCTTTCAAGGCTCCTGCAGAGCTGCTTCACTCTTCTCTAAGCCCCCAGAGGGTCTGTAGTTTTTCCTTCACAACCATTGACTGAGCAGAGTCTGGGTACCAGGGACTGGGCTAAATGCTGGCAATGCAAAGATTGAAACAAAAATGGTCCTTTCTCTTGTGGTGATACAGACAAGAAACAAACACAATCTAATAGGAGGATTGCTGCAGTGGAGTTGCACGCACGGTCCAGGGACTTGATGGGGAGGAGAGTCACCATCAGAGCGCTAGGGAGGAGAGTTGCCTTCAGAGCATGATCACTAGCATCATGATGATTTGCCTATATGTCTGTTTTCCTGGCTAGACCATGGGCTGCTCAAGAGTGGTGGCATTCATCTTTATATCACTCAACTGTGCCTAGCTCAGTGCTTTGCTCAGTAAATGGGTGTTGCCCATGAATGCAATGAACAATTTAACAAATGAATGAATGATTGAAAACTACTGCAGTGGTGGGTCCATTTGGTATGTCTGCAGGGCCTGAGGACCAGACTTTCTTTCAGGGGGATGCATGCTTTAATGAAGACGTTCTCTTCACCCCCAGCAGATTTCCTGGGCTTCATACAACAGTTTTGGTCCTTACTTTACAGATGATCATGTATCTAAGCCTAAGCTTCCTCATCTATAAGGGTGATAACAATAATAATAGCTGCTCTGTTTAGTTCATGGCAGAGTTGGGAGGCTCAAATAGGATTCACTCATTCAGCAAATATTCATTGAGCACAGTGTTTTTACTGTCTCCATGTAACATGGCCCAGTAGGAGAAGGCAAAGTGTAAGGAATGCTGGATCCAGATGAAAAGGGGGTAATTTCAGAGGGTATATAACAAGTTGCCAAGGTTGGAACCTGAGGCCCCAAACCAAGACCAGTGTCGCCAAGAGGGCCTTGGGATTCTGTCCCGGGGGTCAAGGGCTCCGATTCACACTTCTCCTGGATGGAGCTTTTCTCCAGGCTGTGCTGCACAGACTTTTGTTATGCCTGTTAGAAGGGAATTTAAGTGTAAATTCCTAAGATGTGAATACTTTGAAGATTCTAACAGGGGGGTTCTTTCCAAAGTGTTACATGTTTCTTCCTTTATCTTCAGAAAGAATGAATGAATGAAAGAAAAGAAGAGAGAGAATAAAAGAGAGGAAGGGAAAGAGGGAAAGAAGCAGGGGGAGGAAAGGAAGGGAGGATAAATTGGTGTCTAAAAGAACCAGCCACCAACCAACCAATCAATAATTAATGAGTGTCCAAAAGTAATGGACATTGGGCTGAATGCTGGGCACAGAGTGAAGGTGTGGGGAAGGTGGAGGATGAGGAAATGAAGCTGACACAGTGACTGCCTTCAAGGAGATCACATTAGTTTAGGGGAGGACAAGACATGAAAATCCAAAGCTCTTAGATGAGACAGAAGGAGGTACTTTATTTACATCTATCTTTTTATTTATATCTTGCTTTGTACCAGAAATCTTCATACATAAACATAACAAGGTGGCATCATATAAAAGAAGAAATAAGAGGAAAAAAAATAAGGGGAAGGACATAAAATGAGGCCAGGAATGAAACTAAACTAGGAGAACCACAGATAAAAATACGCATGCTATGGGTGAATCACAAATTTGGAATCTAAGCTTTCTAACAGCTGATGGAACAGGGAAACCTGGTCAGTGACCCAGTTCATGGTGTCCATGAAATAAAAACTGACCAGTTGCTCAGGAGCAGTGCCAGCCTATCTCCTGAGTCCTCACTAAGAGAGCACTGCGGGATGAAATGAGCGACGTCTTCATGACATCTTTCTGACCAGATCTTCACGGAGAGCTTTCTTACAGTGGGCCTTCCCCTGACACTGCTGTTCCACACTGCTGGGGTGGGACATGGGATAAAATGTGTATTAGATTAGGGCACTGAGCATTCTGGGTAGCGAGCGAGACGGGCTAATTCAGGGAAGGGGGATAAGGAGTAAAATGTGGGCAAGTTAAGGACATGCAGGGCAATGAATGAATAAATATTTTACAAGAGTAGACTGCCCCTTCCTTCATTGACCTCCAATGACAGGAATAAAACAGTGGTCCTAAAACTCTGTGTGCTCCTGGCAAGACCCCAGTCTCTTCTAGGGAAAGTCTAGGTCTTTTTCCCAGCCTGGTCATCAGGAGAGCTGAGGCTACCGTAGACCTGAGCCTGTGAGAGAGTCTCTCTCCTCTAGGGCACTGTGGCAGGCAGTGGAGTGGGGGAAAGCTGGGGATGAGATTAGAGCAGTGATTCTCACCCAGGGGTGATTTTGTCCCCCAGGGGACATTTGGCAGTGTCTGGAGACATTTTTGGTTGCCACAACTTGAGGGTTGTGTTGGCATCCAGTGGGTAGAGGACAGAGATGCTGCTAAATCTGGGGTTTCTCAACCTCAGCATTATTAACATTTTGGACCAAATAATTCTTTGTTGTGGGGGTTGTTGTGTGCATTGTAAGACATTTAGCAGCATCTCTTAGTGAGGACTCAGGAGATATGCCTGAGCCGCCTGGGGTTTGGTAATGGAGAAGTCAACAGCTTGCTCTATAGGCTGGTTCTGTGGCTGTGGTTCTTTCTGGCTGTGGTTCTGGCTGCATAGTAACCTTTTGTTTCTACTTGTTTTCCAGTCATCCTGGCTGGCCCTGCTGTGAGCTATGTGATACCCTTTCACAACATTCTTTTTCAGCTTCAATCAGCCGGAATCAGATTTTGTTGCCTACAACTGAGAATCCTGACTGATACACTACTCTGTGCATGACCTTCAGCTGATCCAGAGTTTGCTTTTACTTAGGGCCTTTGCTCTTCATAGAGCTCAGGCACGAATCTAATGGATCGGGAGCAGGGGGCCAAATCAGAATCCAGACATTGCTCAGAATTGCTCATCTCCTCCAACAGAGAGGCTCTGCCCCTTTTTCGAGCCTGCATGCTCAGCTCCTGCTTCTCTGAGAATGGATGTGCTCCCAGGGGGCTCCTTAGCAACCCTGCCCTTAGATTCTTTTTGGACCACTGCTCCCTGTTTGCCAGATGAACCTGGGTATGTGTTCATTCCACTTGTGTATATAACTTGAATTCTTTTTCCAAAGGTTACATTAGCACCATGTGAACGGGCTTCTGGTGTGGCAGTCCAGCTCCCATTTCTAAAATGCTCCATCTTGGGCTGGGACCATTGTACCATGTGAATTTGCTACTGAGGTCAGTGGAGTGTCCAGGGTAGCCCAGCCCTAGACCACAGTCCTCTACAAGCCAGCAGCCCGTGAATGGAGAGAAACAGTAACAGAGCTTGCCATCTGCAGGGAGTGCTGGGGCTCCTCTCGGCCTCCCAGGGGAGACCCAGCAAGAAAGGAATCTGCTGGCTCAGACACGCAGTGCTCCATCCCTGGAGTCTTCCAGCTCACTCTGTGAAGCGTGTGGCCCAGTTGTCCCCTAGACTAGTTGGAGTCATGTTTCTTGTGGCACTGAGCCCTGGCGTGTAGCCACGGGCTGTGGAAGGCAGCGTGACACCAAATCCCTCCCTTGAGATGCCAGGCCGTGAAGACAGAACAGGAAAGACAAGCTCCTGCTGCTCCTAGGAGGGGCCGAAGGGCACCCCCCGACCACGTGCTCCATCTAAGGGGAAGTGAGTCCGTTCATTCCTGTCAGACAGACAGACAGGCCATCATCTCTAAGCCCCCCTGAAAGGGCAGAGCAAACCCCAGCAGGGACTGTTTACTTCCTGGGCAGTAACTGTAGCCCGGGGTAGCAGGTGCAGGCAGGGGAGACCAGCAAGGCCTCTGAATTCCTCTCTAAGGGAGAGGGGCATGGAGCCCCCAGTCTTCTCCAAAACTGCTCTTGGTGTACCCTCCCTGAGACCCGCCCCCAGTCCAACCTGGAGCACGGGCTCCTTCCCTTCTGAAGCTTCTCCTGGAACAAGTTCTCTTCACTCCCTTCACTAATCGTTTCAACCATGTTAGCTTGAGATAATTAGAATGACTTTCCTACTCTTCCCAGAAACACCTAAGAAGGGCTAACACAACATTGGGAAATGGTTTTGGTGTCTTTGGGGTGCAGAATTTTTTGATTAGCATGTGTGGAGTTTAATCTGTCAATCTATTCCTTTATTGTAACTGCCTTGGTGTCATGCTAAGAAAGGCTTTCCCTGTCTCAAGATTGCATTAACATTCTCTATCTCTCTGTCTAGTAATTCTTCATATTATATTTTTCTCCCAAAGCCATGGAATTAACACTGGTCCAAAGAATGAGGTAAGGCTGGAACATTCTTCTTTTCTTAACAGCCATTTGTCCCAGGCCTGCTGGTTGAATTTATCCTTTCATCATTGATTTGGAATGTCACCTTTGTAGTAAAAAAAACATTCTTATGTATTCTTGGACTTTATTATTTTGTTCCATTGATTTGTTTCTTTGTTTTGGCATCATTTGGTTTGGGAAGATTTGTGAAGTTAGAGCAAACACATCTGATTTAATTAGTTGGGAGTCTTTGCAAGGCTTTTCAAAAGAAAATCACCAGCTGTTGACAAGGTGATATTGGATGGGTGGGAGCATGGGGGGTAGCCTGGCAGGGTGGCTGGGCATTGACAAAGCACTGCCTGGAGTTCTCTGCGGCCCAGCCACAGGTGGCCCACCAGCTTGAAGGGCAATGACCAAAAACTTCAGATAGAAAGCAAGAGGAGGCTAGTGCTGGAGAGACGTTTAGAAATCATCTTCCAGTCCAACTTCTTCACTTTCCAGCCATGAGAACAGAGACCCAGAGAGGTAAATTAAGTCCACACATGGAGGGGATGGTGGATCTTGGACAGGAGCTCATAAGGCTCTTTCTACAAGCTGATGTCTCTCATAGCTTTTCCTGCCTTCCAGCTCCACTGCCACCACCTTCATCCAGGCCCCTTTTAGCTCTCACCTGACAAGTGACAACCACCTTTGCATTAGCCTTCTTCCCTCCAGTCTCCATATCCTCTAAGTTAGGATCACGTCACTCCTCTGGTGAAAATCCTGGGTCAGTGTTTCCCCACCAAAGTCTAAGCATAGCCTGATATTTCAGGGTTTTCACACTCCGACACCCATCTAAATTAGCTCTTGTTTTTCTTTCATATAATTTACTAGCTCCAACCAGATTGGACTACTTGTCATGCCTGTATATTTCCCCATGAACCTCTGATGCCTTTTCTCTTCCCAGCTCTCCGTACAAAACTACACCCACTCTTCCAAGCCTGGTTCAAAGGTGAAGAAAGTTGTCCATAGCCCTCTTCCTCTGTGGTGCCAAACCAGAAGGCATCCCTCTGTTCACTGGATGCCACATTTCCTTTACCTTACTGTCTGGTTATTTTATAAATTGTGGGCTCCTTGGGGACGGAGATGGTTCCTTTCACTCCTCTATCTTCCATGGTGACTGCAGGGGTCCTGTACGTAGTAGGTGCTAAATAATATAGGGCAAATGAATAAATGGAAGATTTCCCATCCCTGTCATTCCCAGAACTTTTTATTATTCCCATGAGTTAGAATTGCATTCACTCTTGGATTACTGAGAGAATTACTTCATAAGCTCACTAAAGCACTGTAGATGATTTCTGGGGAATTATTAAAAGGAGTTGACATACAGATGTGGTGATGCAGTCTTATTTTTCAAAAAGAGGGAGAGGACGTACTCTGAAAACTATTGATGTGAGAGTCCAAAATCCATTTTGGACAAAATTGTAAGTTGTATTGTTAAAAGGCTGGTTTATGGACACTTAGCAGGGGTCTCTGAAGAACACATGGTCATGGTTAACACTTGGTGAACACTTCCTTTCCTCCAAATATTAACTATCTCAAATAATCCTTACAGTTCTAAGAAGTAGAATTTGTACAATTATTTTACTCATTTTATGGATGAGAAATGTGGAATTTAGAAAGGTTAGTAAATTGCCCCAAATTGCACAGCTAACAAGTAGGCTTTGAAGCCACTCTTTTTTTTTTTTTTTAATACATTTTTATTAGAGAAGTTGTGAACTTACAAAACAATCATGTACATGTGTGGAATCCCCATACAACACCCCTCCACCAACACACTACATTGTTGTGGAACATTTGTTACAGATTATGAGATAATATCATCAGACTAGTACCACTAACTATAAAAATATGGAATGCTTCATGAATTTGTGTGTCATCCTTGTGCAGGGGCCATGCTAATCTTCTCTGTATCGTTCCAATTTTAGTATATGTGCTGCTGAAATGAACACAGCCACTCCTTTTTTTAAAACTTCATTTTAAAAGAAGTTTTAGATTACATAAAAGTTACATCGAAAATATAAGGGATTCCCACATACCCCATCCCTCCCCATCTCATATTTTCCCCTATTAATAACATCTTACATTAGTGTGGTGTATTTGTTACAATTGATGAACAAATATTGAAGCATTGCTACTAACCAAGGTCTGTAGTTTACATTATGGTTTATACTTTGCACCATACAATTTTTTAGGTTATGACAAAATGTAAAATGGCCTGTATCCATTATTGCAATATCATGCAGAACAATTCTAATGCCCTAAAAATGCCCTCTGTTCCACATATTCTTCCCTCCTACTCCCCTCAGAACCTCTGATAACCACTATATCAGGGTTACAAGTCCTTCCATTACTAGAATAAAAAAAAGTCTACTTAGGTCCATGGCTGCATTCTCCCCTCATGTTTGTTCATTCCTCAATCTTGAGGAAACCACTCCTGTTACATAATGCTGGCATTTACACGAGCTTAAGACAGGGCTCAGCTTATAGTAAGTATTTAATTTTAGTCCTTCTCATTCTGTATCAATAATGTGATGAGCCAAAATTAATTTGCCCATGGGCTACATGAGGAGAAGTATTTTGCCTGAGCAAGGAAGGAAAAAGTCCTGCACGTAGGAACTGTTCAACAACTACTGGTCTCTTTGCCTCTGGGCTCCAAACATAAGAGGGACTTGCCAAAGAGGAATGTGTCCAAATGAGGACATCAGGATGCAAGAGGAGGAGTATCGCAAAAAATCACTGTTTGAAGACTGTCACCAAGAGGTGACCAGCTTTGAAAAATACAGGTGTTCCGAAAGGGGGTCTGCCAAGCTCCCACAGTCCAACAGCTCCTTCCAATGCTGCCTGAGACCCCAAAGCTTCCTGGAACTCACTTTTTGACTGGGCACTGACATGGCTTTTTCTGGACAACGTTAGATAAAATAATGAAGGTCTGAAAGCAAATCATTTGTGATTACTGGTTTAATAATTTTTTAAAAGTGTAAGTGAAAACAAAAAATTGGCAGCCAGATAACCAAGACCCGACCTGGAAGGGTCTCTCCTGATGTCATTTAATGAACATTCACTTTATGTATATTGATGAGTTTGGGGGTTTTCTCCTTGAAATGGACTGAGAGGTCCTGTACCCATTCCATGTAGACCTTTTGCTCTATTCACAGCCATAGAGAGCCCCACTTCCCCAGAAGTCCTCTCATAAGCACCCAACCTGAGTCGTCAGAAGACTGGGAAAGGAAATGTGGGAGGACCGCCCCAACCTGCTCTCCAACGCAGTGAGTCAAGTCTAAGCGTGTGACGCATTTCGGGACTAATGACGTACATAAAACACCAGGAGGGTAGCCTGTGCACCTCTTCTCTCCACACCACAGCCTCTTGCTAATCCTCAGACTACAGAATGGAGTGCATTGCCATCCCCCAGAGAAACAGCCATCGCCTACTCAGCGAGGAGAGGCTTCCAGCAGACGTTTGGGGAGCCTCCATAGCTGCGCAATTTGGCAGACACAGATCTCCATAATGTCACAGGATTCCTCCCCAGCCTGTCCTTAAGAGACGTGCTCACACATACCCATTCCATTAAATTGCACTTGGTATTTTACAGATAACAGGGTTCTTGCACCACATGGCTTAATACCCTCACGCCAAACTTAATTATTGCGGTAACTCAAGCCCACATTAAAAACGAGAGGGGGGTCCACTTTATCTTTATCATGAATTAGTAATCCTTCCCTCTGGAGATCCCTTTCCCTAAAAAGCTCACTGAAGGTATCTTGCTGTACTATCTTCCTATTAATAGCCCACAGATTGTGAGTGTGGTGGGATTGTGTATGGAGTAGATGAGATCATCACCCTCTTCCCTCCCTCCCTCTCTCCTTCCCCAGGTCAAACTTGGTGCCTGATCAGGGAAATTCTGTGTCACACCTAAGTGCCTCCTGGGAATTAAGTGGCAGCTACAATATGGGAAAGAGCACTGGACTAAGAGTCTGGGGTCTTTTTGAGACCCAGCTCCACCACTTTACAGAAGCTGGGGGACCCAGCTAAATCATAATCTCTCTGAGTCTCAACTTTTCAACTGCAAAATGGGGAGTTCTACTTACCTCATCAGATTGTTGTGGGTATCAAAAGTGGAGGAAAAAAAAATGAAAATGCTTCATAAACTATGAACTATCTTAAAATGTTATTTATTTCCATTAAATGACCCCTGGACTGTAAAGCAGTCTGCATGAGAAAGTTGTATAGGTGTTGAGAGCTACCAGGTATCATTTTAGAAGACTGAAAAAAAAAATCTGATCCCTCATCTCCTCTGAGTCCTAGTTGAGCCAAAAAATTCTGACTGCTCCATTATTTATTAGTAAAATAAGAGTAAAAAAAAATAATTATATTAATAACCATAATGATAATAGTAGCTGGATTTATTGAGTGCTTTCTATGAGGTAGTCATAGTTCCAAGTACTTTATATGTGTTTAATTCATTTATTCCCCTATTGTTGTGCTTTTCTGGGGTAGTACAGGCTTGGCAAAGTAATTGTTAAATATTCAGGACTTTTCTGAGCCAGTGGTTAACCCATTCATAATTGCAAATCAACCATGGTTGATTTGGTGGAAGTATTTACACCAGATAAATTGTCCAATGCTACAAATCAGGGGTATTTATTTATTTAGATACTTTATTAGGAATTAGACACTCTCCTCCCCACACCCCCACCCCTTTTTTTATTGAGTTCCAGAAATTAGATAAAGGCAAAAACAGTCATTCAATGTTGAAACATTCAGCATGGGTTGTTTTGTCTTCTTTTTTCTAAATCTCCTATTTACTTTCTATTTTTGCCCATATTTATTTCATTAAAAATAACAAGAAAAACCCATTCTTCATATTTCCTATGGGCCACACACTTGTGCTAGGAGCCTTGGTTACCTGGTCTCTAGCCCCAACAGTTAAATGGGAAGACAAATATGTAAGCAAGTGGTTCTCAGTCCTGGCTGCACATGTGAATCTTCCTCGGGAACTTTTTAAAGACACCAACAGTCCTTGCTCCTTTCCAGTCCTTGATTGATTTGATTTAACTACCAGCATCTCTGAGACTGAGAGGAGAGTACTTGCTTACAGTCATACAGCAAATTGTTGCTGAATCAGGGCTAGAATCCAGGATTTTAAAATTTGAGTTCAGATTTCTTTCCACTACCCCCACCTATCTATTAATAAATATTTGATGTGTTAAGAGACTTGCTCACAGAAAGTGTTCAAATCTGTATATGTAAAAAGCAAACTTCATGCATTAATCTTCCAAGGTTATTCATTCCTTAGGAAATAAAGTTGTTCCTTCTACAAAAAACTTCTCGTTCAAACTATGGAAAGGTCCAAAGTGAAAGGTGCAGGCAGTCCACATGGTTTGCTCAGTTTACCAAGCTTCCAAGATCATCTGTCAAAAAATTACCTGAGTGGAGCCCAGGAGAATTTTAGGGCAGTAAAATTATTCTGTGGGATACTCTTATGGTGGATACAAGCTATTTTACATTTGTCAAAACCCATAGAACTCTACAACACAAAGAGTGAACCCTAATGTAAACTATGGGCTTTAATTAATAATAATGTGTCAACATTGGTTCACCAATTGTAAGAAATGTACCACACTAATTCAAGATGCTAATAATAGGGAAACTGTGTATTTATGGGGGGAAGAGGTGACGGTGGTAGAGGGGACGGGGTATATGGGAACTCTCTGTACCCTCTGTGCAATTTTTCTGTAACCTAAAACTGCTCTTTAAAAAAATGAAGTTTATTTAAAAATTACCTGAGAAGCACAGGAAATTTCTGTAAAAGACAAATCCCAGAGCGACCACACAGCAAATTAATGCCAAGGTGAAGGAGTGATTTTCAGCCCAGGGCTCTTCCCATCCAGCCCTGTGGTCCTGGGGCCATCCTTCTTCACCATCCACCGTACATCCAGCTTCCTCCTGTGGCTGTGTTTTCCCTTTTCCACTTCTGCTCTCTTTCCATTTCTCAAATATTTAATGAACATATAATATGGGTCCTGGTACTTAGTTGGTCTCAGTAAATATGTCCTGTATGAATAAATAAACAAATGAATGTGTTCCTTGCACTTCTGGGCTCTGAGGGCTACAGGGATAAATAAGGCATGGTCTTAGCCTTCAAGACACCATTGCAGTGTGAAGTGAAAAGCATGGGCCCTGCAGTGAGGTGAGTATGCACCAGACACCTGGCTCTGCAATGGATGTGGACAAAGGGCTTAACTAGTGTGATCCTCAGTTTCCTGATTTGTAAAATGAAGATATTAAGGCCTGTATCATGCAGTTGTAGTGAGGTTGAAATGGCATTACATATACAAAGTCATCTAGGAACTTGCCCAGCACCTAGTAGGCCCACAATATTATTATTCATGCCTTAGACCAAGAGTTGTAAAATAAAAGAGCCAAGAGGACAGTGGTCTATAGCTGAAGCTTCATGTTCAGTGATTGCTTGTCTTGAGAAATCAAAATAATTCCTTGTGACAAAAAACGAAATGATGGCCCAAAGGAATAGGATAAAAATCCAGAAAACATCAATGAAGAAGACAAGAACATGGACATACTGGACAAGGACTTTTTAAAAATGTTCTTCATTATGCTCAAGAAAATGAAGGAAAATACAGAGGAAGAACTGAACTATATCAGGAAAACAATCAAACGATATGCTGGAGATGAAGGAAAATATAGAAAAAGAACTAAGGAATATCAGGAAATCAATGAATGAGCAAAAGTAGACTCTCAATAAAGAGACAGAAATTTTAACTGAACAGAACTACTGGAGTTGAAGACCACAATAACTGAAATGAAAAATCCTCAGGAGTGTTTCACAAAAATAGCCTAAAAGACTTATGGGAAACCATCAAGCATACCAATATACACATTATGAGGGTCCCAGAGGAAAAGAAAGAGAAAGAGGCAGAAGAAATAGTCAAAGAAATAATGACAGAAAACTTCCCAAATTTAGCAGAAGATGTGAATATGCACATCCAAGAAACTCAGAGAACACCAAATATGATAAACTTGAAGATATATATGTCCCAACACATACTAGTCAAACTGTCAAATACAAAGGAGAAGGAGAGAGTTCTGAAAGCTGTAAGAAAAAAAGCAACATGTTATATGCAGTGGAGCACCAATTTCTTATCAGAAATCCTGGAGGCAACAAGGCAGTGGGTTGAAATACTTAAAGTGCTGAGAGAAAGCAATTTCCAAAGCCATCTTGAAAAAGAAGAACATAGTTGGGGGACTCAGACTTCCCAATCTTAAAACTTAGTACAAAGCCACAGTAATCAAAACAGGATGTTATTGGCACAAGGACAGACATATAGACCAATGGAATAAAATTGAGAGTTCAGAAAACAACCCTCACATTTATGTCCAACTGATTTTTACAAGGGGGCAAAGACCACTCAACTTGGAAAAAATGGTCTTTTTCAACAAATGGTGCTAGGAAAACTGAATCTCCATATACAAAAGAATAGAGGTGAACCCCTACCTCACACTGTATACAAAAATCAATTCAAAATGGATCAAACACCTAATTATAAGAACCAGAACTCTAAAACTCCTAGAAGAAAACATAAGGAAGCATCTTCAGGACCTTGTGTTAGGCAATGGTTTCTTAGACTTTACACCCAAAGCACAAGCAACAAAGGAAAAAATAGATAAATGGCACATCATCAAAATTTTAAACTTTTGTGCATCAAAGATCTTTATCATGAAAGTAAAACAACAACCTACACCATGGGACAAAATATTTGGAAACCACATATTTGATAAGGGTTTAATACCCAAAAAATATAAAGAAATCCTACAGTTCAACAACAAAAAAAGACAACTCAATTTAAAAAATGGGTAAAAGACTTGAATAGACATTTCTCCAAAGACAATATACAAATGGCCAGAAAGCACAAGAAAAGAAGCCCAACATCATTAGCTATTGGGGAAATGCAAATCAAAACCACGAGATACCATTTCACACCCATTAGAATGGCTACTATTTAACAAATGGAAAATTAAAAGTGTTGGAAAGGTTGTGGAAAAGTAGGGACACTCATTCATTGTTGGGGGGAATGTAAAATGGTGCAGCTGCTGTGGAAGACATTTTGGCATTTCCTCAGAAAGTTAAATACAAATTACCATAGGACCCTGAAAATACCACTTCTAGGTATTGACAGCAAGGACTTGAACAGATATTTGCCCACCGATGTTCACAGTGGCATTATCACAATTGCCAAAAGATGGAAGCAACTCAAGTGTCCATCAACCAAATGTGGGATATATATACAAGGGAATATTCTTCAGCATTAAAAAGGAATGAAGTTCTCGTTCATACAACAACATGGATGAAACTTGAAGACAATATGTTGAGTGAAATAAACCAGACACAGAAGGACAAATATTGTTTGATCTCACTGATAATACATAATTAGAATAACTAAACTCATAGAGTCAGAATCTAGAATCTAGATTACCAGGGGATGGGGTGGGGGTAGAGAATATGGAGTTAATGCTTAAAATGTACACAGTTTCTATTTGGGATGATGGAAAAGTTTTGGTAATGGGTGGTGGTAATGGCAGCACAATATTGTGAATGTAATTAACAGCACTGTGAATGTGGTTAAAAGGGGGAAATTTTATGTTGTATATATATTACTAGAATTAAAAAAAAACAACAACCATAGGACCCAACAACACAAACAGTGAACCCCAAGGTAAACCATGGACTAGGGTCAATAGCACAATTTTTAAAATGTGGTTTCATTAATTTTAACAAATGTACCACATTAATTCAAGTGTTAATAATAAGGTGGTATATGAGAACCCTGTATTTTACACATGATTTTTCTGTAAACCCACAACTTCTCTAATTAAAAAAAAATAAGTGCCAAAAAAGACAATTTAAATAGCCAAGATCACACAACTATAACCCGGTTGATGTGTGAAGCGTCTGATATTTATTTTACCTATGTTTTGCACTGAGTTCAAACTTCACTGCCAAAGAAATTGGCCAAGCAGTCTTCGTTCACAGCTGTTTCTCTGCAAGGCAGTTTCACAAAGACAGGATGTTGTCCTAAAAAAGCTTCTTCTGTTTCTATGCTGAGCAGGCCAACAGCTGGCTGGGTATTGCAAACAAATCAGAAAAGTGTGCTCAGTGATGCCAGCTGACTGGGGAAACCGGGTCTCAGCTTCAATAGCAGAACTATTGAGTGAACTGGGAAAAACTGTAGTAAATAATATTGGGAGGTTATTAATTTTATATAGAGCTCAGGAAAGCCAAGGCTGGAAATAGTAAGGGTCCCAGGTGGAAAGAGCAGATGGTTAAGAAACACGGAGAGGGTACACCCTGAGGCCTGGAGCGGTCAGCTGGTCAATATTAGGCTTCACAGAGACTTGGACACCGAACTGAGACCAGAGAACACATTTGTTTCCCAGATTA
Organism: Cabassous unicinctus; assembly: GCA_029593785.1. Lineage (NCBI taxonomy): Eukaryota > Metazoa > Chordata > Mammalia > Cingulata > Chlamyphoridae > Cabassous > Cabassous unicinctus. Next base: position 35,190 of record JAQZBX010014124.1, read on the forward strand.
GAAAAATTCCATTTTTACTTAAGTTCCGTGGACATCAGGAATATAGTAGTAACCATGGTAACAGTAATAGCAGATATTTAGTGAGCACTCCCTTACAGACAGACACTGCGTGCATTTTCTCTTTTGAAGCCTTTAAGACTCTGAGATGAGAAGTTTTATTACTCTAAATTGCAGATGAGGAAACTCAGAAATAGGCCTCAGAGACAGGAAGTAACTTACCCCAAATCCAAAGCTAGGATGTGAAAGTGGTGTGTGAACCTCAGTCTCTCCAACTTGAAACCATGTTCTCTAAACCATGACATTTTTTTCCCTATCAATTTCCAAATAAAAAGCAAATAGCAATACTGTAGTGCAATGGGGGAAAAGACAGTATTTTCAATGAAATGGTTCTGGGTCATTGGATATTCGTAAGTTTTTTTAACTCCTAATTCACACCACACCCATAAATCAATTTCAGTCAAATCACATATCAATAAAGCTTTTAGAACAAAACATAGAAGAACATCTCATGACCCCGAGAAAGCAAAACACAGGGCACGAAAGTCACTAACCATAAAGAATAAAATTTATAAATTGGGTTTATTAAAATTAAGAGCTGTTCATCAAAAGACACTATTGAGAAGTAAAAATGCAACCCATAGAGTAGAAGATATTTGTAATACATATATCCAACAAAGGACTCATATGCAGAATATATAAAGAACTTCTGCAAATCAATAAGAAAGAGAAAAAGACAGAAAACTCAGTAGAAAAATGGGTAAAAGACCTGAACAGATGCTTCACAAAAGAGGATATCCAAATGACAAAAAAACATGAAGAATTGCTTGTGTTCATTGGTCATCAGGGAAATGCAACTTTAAACCACAATGCAATCTGACTGCACATGATCAGAATGACTAAATTTAAAACAATGGGTAATATCAAATATTGGTGAGCAAGTGGGGCAACCAGAATTCTTCTAAGCCATCAGGAGTCTAAATTGATATAATATCTTTGGAAAAATGTTTAGCAGTATCCACTGAAGCTAAAATAAACATATCTTGTGTGCAATTTAATTCCTAGTATATACCCAACAGAAATGCACATATATGTTCATCAGAAGACATGTTTTAGAATGTTTATAGGAACACTATTCGTAGCAGCTAAGAAAAAAAAAAAGCAACCCAAATGCCCATAATCAATAGAATGAGAAAATAAATATAGTATATCCACACAATAGAATACTATACAGCAACAAGAATATATGAACTACTATTGCATACAATACTTGGATAAATCTTAAAACATGCGAAGTGTAAGGTACAAATGAGTAAGATCTATATATTGCCTTTATTTAACATAAGAAAACAGACAAAACTGTTCTTGCTAGTAGAACTCAGGATAGTAGTTTACCTCGGTAGGGATTATAGTAACTAGAACTATATGCTAGGGAGACTTCTCAGATGCTAGTAACTTTTGATCTATGTGCTGATTACAAAAGCATGCTTCGTTTATGAAAAGTTCTTGAGCCGTACAGTTTATTGCATGTTAGCTATTGCCAGAAGCAACTACCCCCAAGCCCAAGGGCATACAGCAATGAGCGTGTATCTGTTGCTGACTGGTGTGTGGGTAGCTTTGCTCTAACTGTGGGTTGAGTGCACATCTGCTCCACGTAGCTCTCGACCTCCTTTAACCAGCAGCCATTCCAGGCATGCTTTCTTATGGTGGAAGGCAGGAGTACAAGAGGAGTAAATGGAAACATGCAGGGTCTCTTAAGCTCTTGGCTTGGAACGCACAGCTTTTGACTGCTGTCCACATTCCACTGGCCAAACCAAGTCACGTGGCTAAGCCCAACACCAATGCGATGGGGCAATATGCTCCTCCCATGGGAGTCGATGTGGGGAATGGATATTTGCTGAGCAATAATCTAACCCAGGACATTTATGATGTGCAGCTTTCTGTGTGTGTTTCATATTTCAAAAAAATTTTGAAAGGAAACAAACCAAAAAGAAGTGTAAGAACTGCTACATCCCCCTGCTCTCGCACAAACCTCATGCAGGCCCTTAATGGAGAGTGATTCTTGTGAAAGAAGGAAGAGCATGTGCTTCCTAGAGCACAATGCATTTCCTGTCTGCTGGGCTGGAGAGAAAAATATCTCCTTGGTCTGCCTCCCACCCCCGCCACCAGAGAAACGACAGCCACAATTGGACCCTTCCTGTAGATGCAGCTGAAGGGCTTGTTCTAAAGGACAGCCCCAGTTTTCTCGTCCCCTGCTCCCTTCAATGGCTTCTATTAGAGTCAAACTGCTTAATAAAGATTCAACTTATTTCAATGAGAAGGAAGCAGCTGAATATGTAAAAAGCTCCAGATTTCTGCAAGATTATTAACCAACAGTCCTGAAAAAGTCTCTTAGTCACAGCACAGGCAGCAGGTTTTAAAAGCAGGCAGTAATTACCAGAGCGCAATGTCCCCAATTCCCTGATCTTCAGCATCATAGGCTGATGGGGAGGCTTCTGCCCTGGGAGAAGTCTGGTTCCCACTGTCATGAGAGTGTGGTAAGCTTGAGGCCAGGCGGTTTTCCTGCCCCATCAGCAGGCCCGGCAAAACCCAAGGGCCTTAAATCTCATCACCACCACTCCTACCTCCCCTCCATCTCTTACTCAACACTAAAACTAGAGCTTTTTATATTGCCCTGGAGAGAAGAAAAGAGTATGGGATTCTATTCCTTCTTTGTAGTTAGGGAAAATCTGAATGCACACAATGACAATTCATGCCTCTCTCTTGGCTTCTTGCATATAAAATCCGTGTCTAGTATCAGACTGCCTGGAGTCAAATCCTAGCCCTACTGCTTACTCACTGCATGGTGAAATGTTCAGTTTCTCCATCTGTAAAATGGGAATCTGTTTAATCATTCAATGGACATTTACTGAAGACCTGCTATGTGTCATGCAGTGTGCAAGGCTCTAGGGATACAATAGCAAATGAGATCAACATGGTCGCTGCCACTATGGAGTTTACTTTCTTGTGGGGAGGTAGGGAAAAAAAATTATATAAAAATAATCACAATCATAGTCGTAAGTGAAATGAAGGAAACAAGCCGTGAGCTGAGATAGAGAATAACATGGGAGCCAAGGGGGACCTCACCAAGAGGTGACACGTAGGCTCAACCTCAAAGAAAAGGGAGCTAACCAGGGGAAGGGCTTTCCAGAGAGAGGGAGCATATATGCAAAGGCCCTGGAGCCAGAAAGAGCTTGGCATGGTCTAGAAACTGAGAGAAGACCATTTGAGAAAAGGAGAGGATTGTATACTGTGAGGCTGGAAAGAAAGGCAGGAGTTGTATCCTACAGGGTTTGGTATCCAGGTGTGATATGGTTAAGTTCACTTGCAACCTTGCTAGATTATGGTGTCCAGTTGTTTGGTCAAGCAAGCACTGGCCTGCTTGTTACTGTGAGAGTATTTTGTGGATGGACTTACATCTATAAATGGTTGATTGAATCTGTGGCTGATTACAGCTACAATCAACAAAAGAGATTGCCCTCAGCAATGTGGGGAGTCTCCTCATCCAATCAGTTGGAGGTATTAAAAGGAAGGACTAGGATTCTGTCTCCTACTCAGCCAGCCATCTTCTGGAGAATTCAACTTCACCTTCATTGGAGTTTCCAGCTTGTGACCTGTGATACAAGTTGGATGGACCTCAGAAAATCATGTTCTTAAAGCTAATCCATTCTGTGGATATAAACTTATTGTAGGTGGGACCTTTTGATTAGGTTACTCCACTTCGAGCATAGCCCAGGTTGGGTTTT